>JAKZJZ010001146.1:0-31002 GCA_022702705.1 Papilionanthe hookeriana x Papilionanthe teres | reverse complement strand
TCCATTCCAAATTGAAATTTCCAAAATCCAATTGTTTAAAAACCTTAAACTTTGAAATCCTTTAGAGCAAAACCACTGATCATTATCGAGATTTTTCTTAAATGATTCCGTCATTTAAGATGTAATTAACTATAGGGGCTTGCTCTTATAGGGAACTTTAAGAACCCAGGTAATATAAACCCTGCTTAATTCATTTATATTAAGTAGGGGAACTTGTCGGCTTATAAAATTGGTTCACAGACCAAACAGATGTCACAAATCTCCTAGTTTATTTAATCTAGCCCCATCATCAAGCAGTGTGTCTATTCTTCGGGATAGATACATGGTTTGTGGTGCGGTGCTCGTTTATATAAACTATTTGGGATGTGAGATCAGTTTGATTTCATATCTTAAAACTTTTAAATTTAAAATTACTTTCAAAATAAAATGTTATCTTTTAAACTATATATATATTTAAATTAAATTTAAAATATGAAAATTCGCCGACAATTTCTGTAGGCGACCCCTTTTCAAAACACATATCCTAAAAATATGCCGACAATGCAGCTATCGGGAACACAATCCGCAGGTATGATCCCCCAAGTAACAAGTCGTCTAATAATTTGGATTATCACAACGGGTAAAGGGTCGACTTGTTCATGTCGTAGAATCCCAGGAAGATTTCCTTCTCTGTCTCTTGCATAGTTATAGCAACATCTGTATTGTATGGTTTGCTTACCCTTATCGCAAATCCATTTACTAGGTTCAGAATAGGTCCTCCTTCGAAGGCGTCCAGCCCTACCCTGATCTCGGGCTTCTATGATTTGGTTGATGATAGCAGCTTGTTCAGTTTCATCAAATATTCTGGTAAGAAGTTTAAGACCATCCAGAATATTTATTGTTCTTTTATTCACATATTTATATTGTTCGAAGGTTCTCCACTCAATGGCGCGAATTCATCGTATCTCTTCCTCCGAGTGATTCTTTTTGTCTGATACTCTTAAACATTGAGTAGGTGTGACCAATGGTGGAGTGACGACTGCTTTGCCATCCTCTTTTTCTGCAAGGTCTAGATTTGTCATTTCCGATATTATTTCCTCAAACGAAGTATTGATAGTTCGCGATTTTAATTGACTCATATCTTCCATGTCTTGTTTTTCTTGTAATTGTTTTTGTCGTTTTAGTCGTTTATTGCAATTTCATCTTTGCAATCTGGTAAATCTTGTCGTCGGATTTTTGGTTCCTGACGTTGATGCTCCTTGTACCGGGGCAGGCATGAATTCTGTTTCATCTGAGCTATCACTGATTGTGAAGTCATATTCTTCTGGTTGTCAGAGTTTGAATTCTATCAAAGGTGTTTGCAGATTAACTTCACTGTGATCCACCAGATAAAGTAACGATCCATGATATATGGATTCAACCTGCAACAGGTCAAAATCAAAGTGAACTCTGGTCCCCGCGTCTATATGTCGACGGTCCAAGGCAAAAGTCATATTATTTCGGAATGAGAAAAATAATCTGTCTTCAGGCATTTTTCCTGAAAATATCAAGACAGAGTATTATTTTAGATTTTCAAATATTCGTTTAACAAATGAAAAAGATGTCACAAAACATCAAATATGATTTTTGAAAGGAGAATTTATTGTCCCAGTTTATAAATAAGTCTTTATTCATTTCTTTTTTTTTTATGTCACGTAATATTTCTTTAGAAAACGTCCATTGATTGGAGGTAGGATTCTTTCTCCTTGACAATCCACCAATTGGTAGGATCCTCCGGAATATGTCTTTTCAATTACATATGGACCTTCCCATATCGGTTCGAACATGCCACTTATTTTTCGATGAGCTAGTATAGGTCTTTGAAGAACTAAAACTAATTCACCGATTCGAAAGGTTCTAGGGTGAACTAGTTTGTCGTGAGCTCGTATCATTTTTGCTTGATACAATTCAAGATTTTGTTAGGCTTGCAGACATTTGCCTTCTAAATTTTCAAGTTCTTCAAGTCGCAACTTGACATTTTCTTCTTCAGTTATTTTATCGGTTATTGCGATTCTGAGAGAAGGAATTTGGACTTCCAGAGGCAAAATGGCTTCAGAACCATTAACCAAAGCAAATGGTGTAGACCGTGTTGGAGTTCGGTATGTAGTTTTATAATCCCATAATGCTTCTATTAGTCATTCATGCCATTGTCTCGGGCTATTACTTAATGTCTTTTTCAAGATTTGAACCAGCGTTTTATTGAAAGCTTCAGCTAATCCATTGGCCTTAGGGTAATAGATTGTGGAATATCTCCGATCAATCCCATGTCTCTGGATAAAGTGATTCATTTTTGTGTTTTTGAAGGCCAACCCATTATTCGATATGACTCTTCGAGCAATCCCAAATCTATAAACGATATGTGTTTTAAAAAGTGGAGAACTTGTTCCGCTCGACTTCTCGAAGGGGTATTGCTTCGCCCATTTAGAAAAATAGTCGTAGTCGCCGAATAAATTTATTTCCCTTGGAGGATGGAGGGTCTATAGGGCCCACTATGTCAGTACCCCAACATTCAAATGGCCATGATGCAATAGTTGGGTATAGGAAATTTGGAGGTTGATGTAAAATTACTCCATGAATTTGACATTGATGACATTTCTTTGCAATGTCAAGACAGTCGGTCATCATTGTTGGCCAATAATAACCCATTCTTTTTATTTTCATTTTCATTTTAGGCCCAGATTGATGTGCACCACAAAAACCTGAATGAACTTCCTTAACAATCTCTCGAGCTTCAATTTGGTTTAAACATCTTAACCACATTTGATCAAAAGATCGTTTATAAAGTACGTCATTTATTAGAGCATATGATAATGCTCTTTATTTAATTTGGTTGGCAATAGAACTATTTTCAGGCAATTTTCCAGTTTGTAAATACTGGATGATTGGTTGTCGCCAATCATCCTTCTCGTCACTTATTGTCATTGTCGTATTTTCACTAATTTTATGCAAATTATCCATATCAATTTGAGAAAGAACTTGTCGTCCTTCTATAGAAAATTGTCTGTCATCTTCTTCTGAACACGTAAATTCCTTTGCAAGTTTTGCCAGAGCATCCGCTAGAGAGTTATTGCCGGCACTATTTTTTAGGTTGTGTGATATTTTTTCTTAAAAGGGGGGTCGCCTAACAGAAGCTGTCGGCGAATTTTAATTTAATTAAAATAAATAATTTGAAAAGTAGTATTTGATTTTGAAAATAATTTTAAATTTGAAAGTTTTAAGATATGAGATTAAACCGATCTCACATCCCAAATAGTTTATATAAACGAGCACCGCACCACAAACCGTGTATCTACCCCTAAGGATAGACACACCGCTCGACGGTGGGGCTCGATTAAATAAACTAGAAGATTTGTGACATCCGTTTGTCCGCGAACCAATTTTATAAGCCGACAAAATTCCCTCGCTTAATATGAAAACATTAAACAGGGTTTATATTACTCGGGTTCTTTAAAATTCCCTATAAGGGCAAGCCCCTATAGTTAATTACATCTTAAGTGATGGGAATCACCTAAGAAAACTCTCGATAATAACCAATAATTTTGCTCTCAAGAATTTCAAAGTTTAAAGTTTTCAAAGATTGAATTTTGGAATTTCAATAGGGAATGGATCAAATTTGGAACATTTTGTTTTGTGAATCCAAAGGAAGAAAGGTAGGAGAAATCACCGATTCGAAGTGAACTTCGTAATTTCCCGACTATCCTATTGTTTGGCTTGAATTTAGGAAAGTCCTAATGTTTATTTAGTATTTCAATCTTGTCAATTTTAATTAATTAGGGCTTATATTTGTATGATAAAATGAAACAAATAACTTAGAAGATGTGAGGGTTTATGTCGTATCGGACGACTACCTCGGAATCCTAAGACCGGTTAGGGCTTAATTTGCAATGCAAATGCCTAACGAAGAGTTGAGGATTTATGTTGCACTAGTGCAAGCTACCTCGAAATCCTATGGCTTTGTTGTTTTAATTCTAAGAAGATTTTGCTGAAGTAGGTTCAAGTTTTGCTGACGACGATGGTCGTGCCGCCCACCATGCTCCAAGCTCCTTGTTGTTGCGAGAGGTTTAGTTTTAGAAATCATAAATCGGGGATGAGAGAAGTGTTTTGGTTTAGAGAAGTCTTAATTTCCAAGTGTTTTTTTTTATTTTGATTAAAACAAATCTTAAAGTTGATTATAACGACACCGGTTAAGATCCCACGGTTCCATCCTTCCGGCATCATTATTTTTATCGGATTCACTTAGTCCAGATGAATTTGCTAAACTCAACTAAATGAGTTCCAAACTTTCATTTAGACCGTGGGAAATCCCGTTAGCAACACGTAGGTTACATCATCCGAGGTATTCCCGATCATCCAACGAGACGTTTTAATTTAGTTGCAATTGTAGTTTTCGTGTTCTGTTTGTGATTAAATTTCGAGTTGTTTTATATTTTGAAATGTTGTGGCGGTGAATTTTATCTCGCAATGACTTTTAACTTAGTTTTGGTTTCAGCTTTAGGACTATCCTAAAGGTGTGGGTTTTCATGCAACAGCTTGTTTTATCATGCAAGAAAAGTAAAATGCATTTCGCAATAAAAGTAAATTGCAAGAAAGTAAATTGCAATAAAATAAAAGCGTACCCGGAGGGTCTTCCCGTCATCCCAAGCCGCACTTAAAACACAATTAGAATATTTAAGCAAGTTCCTAGGTAAAGCTAGGGGAAAGGTTATGGTTTTCTACCAAATTCCTAATCCTATAGCTAGTCAACTCCTACGACGTCTAGGTTCTTTGTGTTTTTGTTTGAGGACGATTTTCTTCATCAAAGGACAATTAAGTCCAATTGTTCTTATAAATATCCTATCATATCGAGGAAGTGCTTAAGAAGAATCTTAAACATCTTTTCAATATTTCTAGGATTGTTTTAAGTCCAAATGAATTTAATTATATAAATGAATCGATCGTCCGAGGTTTTCAAGTCTTGTTAACTCGCTCGATGAACTAGGACATTTGAATATCCTATGAGTGAGGTAACACTTCATTTGATGTTCCATTTAGGAGTTATAATGATCAAAGCTTTCAAGGGTAAATTAGTATTCAAATGATTTGATTTAAGTTAAAGGGTTTAAATTTGGAATAGTGTTCAAGTTGCTTTATATTTAATTTCGAATTCTTTATGTTTTAGGTGATGTTATATTTATTTCAACTTAATTTAATTGAGTTTTAATTTAGTTTAATATAGTTCAATTTAATTTGATTTGGTGTTTAATTAATTTGATTTGATTTAATTTAATTTAATTATTCAATTTAATTTAATTTAATTTAATTTAATTTAATTTAATTTAATTGTTAAATTTAATTTAATTTAATTATTTAATTTAATTTAATTTAATTTAATTTAATTTAATTTAATTGATTTAATTTAATTTTATTTAATTATTTAATTTAATTTTAATTCAATTTAATTTAATCCAATTTAGTTTACTTAATTTAATTTAATTTTTAATTTAGTTTTATCTTTAATTTTAATTGAAATTTTTGAAAGAGTTTAATAATTTAATTTTAGTTTAATGATTAAGTCTTTTAATATTTTGAATTTGAATTATCATTTTAATTAAGAGTTGAATATTAATGAGATGATTAATTTAGGGATTTTAAATTAAAGAATAAATCTCTTCCTAATAAATATCCCTTATTTTAATAATTCCAATTTTATTATTCTTCCAAATTTAATCTATTATTTAATTAAAGTTTAATCATTTTAAAAATTGTTTAATGAGTTTCTACCCTTTGATTATTTAAATTTCAATCATCCAAATCAGATTAAGATCAAATATTTTACTTGTTAATTTTTTATTAAACCTAAAGTTTTAATTAAGGGTTAAAAGTTTAATTACCATTTTACCCCTTAAGCTTAATAATTTCATAACTCACTAAATTGAACTTAAATGAACCTGAAATTTTTATGTGACTTCACTCATATGTCAATAAAGACATGAGAGGAGAAAATGTGATTTTTCTATATTTAATTTATTTATATAATTATTTTTGGTGGAAAATAGAGATTTTCAAGGAAAATTTAATAACATGACCAAGGGAAAGTTTCTGTCCTTAAGAAAATTAGGGGACATTCCTAATGACCAGAGAAGCACTTGGACCAATTTTGGTAATTTTTTGAATTATATTATTTTTATTATAATTATTTTGAGTTTTGGAGTGTTAATTAATTTAAAAATAAAATAGATGTTGAAAAATGGGTTTTATATTTTTTAAAAATCTCTCTGATATCAAGGAAACAAGAGAAGCAAAATTTGCAATTTTCTGATTTTTCTATGATTTATTATAATTATTTTAGTGAAAATGCTAGAAAATACATTTTTTTAATTTTAAAATTACCCTAGGGCTTTAAAATTCAATATCTCACTAAATAGACCTAAGAAAAATGTGGGATTTGTTCCTAAGTGATTAAAATTCAAGATGTGACATTTTGGTGAATTTTATTATTTTTATGATTTTTATTATTTTTTAATTATTAAAAATATTAAAATATTATTAAAATATTATTAAAAATCAACTTTTTTAGAAAATTGAAATTTTAATTTTCTTAGGTTCCCCTGATATCAGAGAGGCTCCAAAACCAATTTGGTGAATTTTTGAAAAGTATTTTGAAAGTTATGAATTTTTAAAGTTTAAAATGGCTAAGTGACTTAATCAACCCAATTAGTGGGGCTAACCAAGTCCAATTGACCTCAAATTTTTGTGGTGGATTCCTCTGATCCTAAAGGTCAGTGGAGAATTGATTTCAAGTCAATTTGATGCCTGGTTAACTCTAATTAATTAAAGACCTATTTTGGGTGTTTAAGCCAATTAGGGTTGTTTTAAATGAACTAAGTCAAAACCTATTTTTCCTAGGGTTCTCTGGTCATAAGGAACATCACCAAATTTTCCTAGAATTTATTTCACAACATGCTATTTACTGGAATTAAAATACTCAAAACAAGTGACTCGAACTTGAAAAATCAAGAACTCTTCATAGGGATGGCCTCTGACTTTGGAAAATTCAGGGAATGTTCCCAAATTCAGAGGCTTCAAAAGCCCTATGGTCTCATGCCATGGTGAATTGTATGCATGCATGGAGAATTAAAACAATGCATAGAGTAAATAAATCATAAAAAATAAAATATTTGATGAAATTAAGTGATTTCTTTTCCACATTATTCTCCTCTCTTCACTGAGCAAGAGGGTATTTTTATTTTATTTTTCTGATTTTTCTACACAGAGATATGAATTTTTGAAGTTTAGGGAATTAAATAAATCAGAAAATACCCTATTTTTCTATTTATCCACGCGGCGCCGCGGCATCCTCGGCAGACTCCGAAAGACCACGCGGCGCGCTCCCATTCGACGCCGCCACCCGAGTCGGCAGCCCGGGCCCCGCGGTTCTCGTACCGTCTCCCGGTCCGACGCCATCCGAGCCGTCCGTCCGCACGTGTATCGAATGGACGCGCATCCGTTCATCGTCCCCAAGCGTTCTCACCCGAGAGCCGTCCACACTAAATCCCTAAGATCTCACTCGATTCTCAATGGATTTTTACGTTCTTATACTCTATGGATTCGTCTCGAAGAGACGAACACATCTATACGGTTAACATGCATCGAAACTAAAGCATTTAAAATGGAGAATCTTCAGAAGCTCGGGATGAAGAGTTAGCTCATACCTTGGCTCGTAGAAGTGTGGCTTCAATCCGAGAGTTGTTGCACCTTCGATCGGGTCCTAAGCAAGCTCCGGATGAAGTCTCCGGTCCAGTGAATTGTCCGGATATGATTTCGACCAAGCCCGATCACAAAGCTTGGAGGCCGGAGCAACTCGGGTGGTCCGGAGATGGGGCTTTTGATGGTGGACACCTTCTCTTGGTCCAGTGAAGGTGTAGAGCCAATCAATTTGGGAATTGGCTCACTGTGGAGAAGTGTCCTGGTTTTGGGTGGAATTTCAACTCTGAAATTGAGCTTACAGAGGAGAAATGGCAGGGGGATTTCACTAGGGATCAAGTGCTCTGAGGGTGGAAGAGGGTCTGGAACAATTTTGGCAGAGTTTTGGCAAGGTTTTTGCTTCTCTTCCTTTCATGGCCGAGAGGGGTGGAGTTTAAATAGAATTGGCCTGGGGCCTCCTGTGGGGAGTTAGTGGCTTGGGATCAGCCAGCTCCGGTGAGGAGAAGAACAGCCATGGTGATCACTAGGCATGGGGCAGCTCAAGAAGTGAGAATTTCAATGTCGGCTCACATGCGAGCTCTCGGCCATGGTGTTTTCCGGCGGCCCGGTGGCCGTACGGCCGAGCAATGGTCACCATCTTGGTCGGGTGGGTCGTGGCCGAGGTTTAGTGTGTGCAATTGGCAAATGCCATGTGTAAAGTGGTTGAATCAAAGTAGAAAGGGAAGGGGCCATTTTAGCTTATTTTGGTCAACCCATGCAAATGGGTTGGGTGCACCTCCCCAAGACCCGGTTTTGGGCCGAGGAGGTCGGTGGGTCAACCTCCCATGTGTGGTGGAGTCTCCATCAAGGATTAGGTGGCAAAGCATGGTTTAGAGTGTGACATGCTTAAGGTAAAAAAGGCTTAAGGGAGGCTTAAGAAAGATCCCCCTCTTCTTGCCATAAATGGACTAATGACAAGTCAAAGCCCTCATGGCTTCATGTGGCTTCGAGAATGGCTTGTTCATGGCTCCATTTGTCTTGGGAAAAGGTTCGGCTTATTTCATGAAAAAGGGTTTTAGAAATATTTGGCATTTAGGGGGTAATTTGACATGTGGCTTGATTTGGAATGGTTTAATTGATGATTTTGCAACTTAGGGGTGATTTTGATCAAATGGATGATGAGGGGAAGTGTCATGTGGGCTTTAGGATGATTTGGGCTTTTGAATTTTGCAAGGAAATGGCTTTTAGGAGGGTTTAAGGAATGGGCCCTTAAGTTTATGAATGTGTTCATGGATGGGAATTTTTGTAAAGAGGTTGGGCCAAATAATTGTTGTGTTGTAGCTCATGGATGTGTCATGAGTGATTTGAAACAAATTGGGGATGATTTGGATTTGAATTGGGTTGAATTTGGGTTAGGTTTGGGCTTAGGTCAAAAATGGGCCTTTTAACCTCTGGGTTGAGTTTGAGTGGGGTTTGGGTTCAAATTTTGGGCAAATCATGTTAGGGTTTTGTTTGTGGGAATGTTAAGGAAGATTTAGAAAAGATTTGAGGTTAATTGGAGTTGAATTGGGTGAGTTTGGGTTAAGTTTGGGTCATGGGTCCAAATCGGGCTTTAAGGCCAAAAGTGGAATCGGATCCAAATGTCAACCAAATTGACTTGGATTTGGTCTAGATTGGTATTGGGAATGTTGAATTGAAGTTTAGAATTGAATTGGACCAAAATTGGGGTCAATTGGGTAGGTTTGGTTTGACATTGGGTTCACTTTGGGTTAAAATGGGTCAATTTGGGGGTTTTGACAAACGTAGGGTAAATTGTCAAAATTGGCCCATGGTGTAGTTGGACAAAATGAAATTGGGAATATTTAGGATTTTCTGGAATTTTCTGGGAATTTTCTGAATTTTTGGATTTTTAGGCCAAGAAGGGTATTTTGGGTATTTGGAGGGTATTGGGGGTATTTTTGGAATTTTTGGTATTTTTGGGTATGGATGATCAATTTGAGTGATGTGGAGATGTTTGGGATTGATTTTGGAAAATTTTGGGTAATTTGGAAATTTTGCAAAAATTTGGGTAATTTCAGGGTTTTGGGTAGGTTTAAGTAGGTGTAGGGTCCCGGGGTCAAAAATTGAAAAGTTGGGAAATTGAAGATTGGGTGAATTTAGGTGGAAAGAAATCATTTTGGTTGAGCCATGAAACCATTTCAAGCCCATATGAGCCATGAAAGGACTCATTTGAGGCATTCACTATGTTGTTCCTAACCCTCTTAGCCAAGGGCTTTGGGGTTAAGGACCATCCATGTGAATCACCTACATGAGTCGGAGGTTAAGTTGGGTATGGGTGTGTTTTTTTAGGAAGTGTGTGGAAATGTAGTGTGTAAGTGTAGTGTGTATGTAAGTGTATGTGTAAGTCACCCCTTCACCGCACTGCACCACCTGTGAGCGGCCCTAAGGCCAAAGAGTCCTATAGGAACTCATCCTTTAAACTTCCATATTCGATTTCAACCCTCTAGGTGATTAGGGGTCTATAGTCAAGTTTGCAGGAGTTTGCAGGGAGTTTAGAAGTGGTTTGAATTTCTAAAAGGCGGGTCCCAATTCTAGTCCTCTAAGATAGTCAAAGGAAAAGCCTAAGGCTAGATCCTAAGCACTAAAAGAAGAAGGGAAGACCTCATCAAAAATGAGGTCAACAAATGGACCTCCAATAGGTGTGGTGAGCCGACGGAGCACACCGCGCGTATCGGTGTTGACCGAAGCGATCAACAAAACCAACACGGATGTCCAAGTGACGAACTTAGGACGAAGTAGAAGAGTTTCTGCCGGGAGTGTCAAGTATATCTCCGGAACCGGAGATTCTTGAACTCTCGCTGGGGAAAGGAAAAGGAGGTGAATCCCAAATCACATGATCTGGGGGAATTTCGATTTAGATTTTATTTTGTTTTAGTTTAAGTTTTGATGTATGAGTTTAAATTTTAGTTTGGAGTTTCAATTTAGATCGAAGTTTGTCAAAATTAATTCGAAGGATTCGATTTGAAATGAAAATTGGAGTTCTGAGGTTTTAGATGTGACATCTCCAACCTCGAAAGAAAATTGAATTGATTAGATTGAATCGTTGCAATGAGAAGAGATCTCAGAGCAAAGTGGCGTTGGATATAAAATCCTTAACCTCAAGAGTTCGATTTTGATGTATTTCAGTGCAATAGGAAAAGAATCCTAAAGCAATGCAGGCCTCGGATGTAAAATCCTTAACCCCGGAACTCGATTTGATGTATTTCAAAGCAATAGGAAGGAATCCTAAAGCAAGCAGGTACTTGGATGTAAAATTCTTGACCCAAAAGTTTGATTTGAATTCGATGTATTTCAGATGCAATAGGGAAAGAATCCTAAAGCAGAAGGCACTTGGATGTAAAATCCTCGACCGAAAAGTTTGATTTGAATTTGATGTATTTCAAAGGCAATAGGAAAGAATCCTAAAGCAAGGCAGCCTTGGATGTAAAATCCTCGACCCAAAAGAGTTTGATTTTGATGTATTTCAATGGCAACAGAAAAGAATCCTAAAGCAGTGCAGTCTTGGATGTAAAAATCCTAGACCCAAAAGAGTTTAAATTTGATGTATTTTAGTGCAATAGGAAAAGAATCCTAAAGCAGTGCAGTCTTGGATGTAAAATCCTCGACACAAAAGAGTTTGATTTTGATGTATTTCAAGGCAATAGGAAAAGAATCCTGAGCAATGCGATCTTGGATGTAAAAATCCTCGACCCAAAAGAGTTTAAATTTGATGTATTTCAAAGGCAATAGGAAAAGAATCCTAAAGCAATGCAGTCTTGGATGTAAAATCCTCGACCCAAAAGAGTTTGATTTTGATGTATTTCAAAGGCAATAGGAAAAGAATCCTGAGCAAAGGTAGTCTTGGATGTAAAATCCTCGACCCAAAAGTTTGAATTTGATGTATTTCAAAGGCAATAGGAAAAGGATCCTAAAGCAAGGCAGTCTTGGATGTAAAATCCTCGACCCAAAAGTTTGAATTTGATATATTTCAAAGGCAATAGGAAAAGGATCCTAAAGCAAGTGCAGTCTTGGATGTAAAATCCTCGACCCAAAAGTTTGAATTTGATGTATTTCAAAGGCAATAGGAAAAGGATCCTAAAGCAATGCTAGTCTTCGATGTAAAATCCTCGACCCAAAAGTTTGAATTTGATGTATTTCAGCTGCAATAGGAAAAGGATCCTAAAGCAAGGCAGGTCTTGGATGTAAAATCCTCGACCCAAAAGTTTGAACTTGATGTATTTCAAAGGCAATAGGAAAAGAATCCTAAAGCAAGGCAGTCTTGGATGTAAAAATCCTCGACCCAAAAGAGTTTAAATTTTATCGAGAATTTGATTCGAATTTGGAAAGATCAAATTTGAAATTTGATCGAGAGTGGATTTGAAATTTGATCGAGGATTCGACTTGGAATTTGGAAAGATCAAATTTGAAATTTGATCGAGAGTGGATTTGAAATTTGATTGAGGATTTGATTTGAGATTTGGAAAGATCAAATTTGAAATTTGATCGAGAGTGGATTTGAAATTTGATTGAGGATTTGATTTGAGATTTGGAAAGATCAAATTTGAAATATGATCGAGAGTGGATTTGAAATTTGATCGAGATTTAGAATCTGGAAAGATTGAATTTGAGATTTGGAAGGATGAGTTTGAACTCGATTGAAATTTGATTTAAGATTCGATTTGAAATTTGGAAGATCAAGTTTGAAACTCGATCGAGATTGGATTTGGAATTTGGAAAGATCAAATTTGATTTGAAGTTCGAAGGATGGAATTTGAGATTTGTGTTGATTTCGTTTATCTTTTAATGATTTATTTTATTTTATCGTTTATTTAACGTTCATGTGAATTTGGTGTTTGTCATTTTTCGCATTTTTTTTTAGAATGTTTTCTTTTATTCTTTTTTTTGTTTTATTTCTTTTCTCGTTCTTTGTTCGAAGTTCATTTAACTTTAATGGCGTTTCCCAATCAATTTGCACAAAAGAGGTGAAGGCCAAAAACGTGACATGGTCACTTTCATTCCAATCATGTCGAAAATACGTCGTACAACTCGATCCGGAATATATTTCATACAATCCATGTAGACTCAAAACGGATCGTGTATGATCTTTGTTGATCCATCAAAAGAAGCATCCGTCAAAAATCCATGTCCGAATAGTGAGGTACATGGTCAATAACATCACCTTCCAAGTCATCCTTGGCAAGGATGCCGACTGGATGTACGTTGGAGGTGTGATATTTCCCATGTAACTCACAGACTCGTAAGGCCGGAGGTTCTCCAACTCGGGTCCGGTCGGAAATGGTAAGGTATTTTGTCGTCGTCCATCCTCCCGAAAGTAACCGAGATTCGCTCCACCGGCACTCCCGGTATGCAATGCTTTGCGATATCCGCTCCGTTACCTCGCAGCATCATGACGGAACCCACCGGTAAAGGTATCTTTACCGGCCCTCGGAACTCACCCGGGCCTCGCTATCCGGAGGTCGCATCCGAACATGATGTTACACTCATTCAGAAAGAGACCGTGCAGTAAAGGTCCGACGAAGTCGTGGTGATCAATATGCGGGGGTATGCGATCACCTTGTTTGTAGATGTTGATAATGCAAGCAATCGAGTATGCAATCTGGCCGGCGTACTCTCCATGTTATCAATCTTTTTACCATTCTCTTGATAACTAATGGCATCGGATCCACTCGCCCATGACGCGAGTATCCCCGTGGGTTTCCCTTCGTCTTCAAGCAAAGTTGTAGCAAGCATCCGCATTGTATTGTGATTCTTCCTTTCCCCGGCATCCATCTCCGGGTTCGAGTATGTGTTTTCCTTAGCGGCCTCGCTCGGCCCATTCTCTTAAGATCCCGGATACAATCCACGATTTGTCGTTGTTCATACTCCGAGAATACGTCGGTGTGTAGCTCGAGGCCTTCTAGTATGTCGATTCTTCTTCCTTTAATTCTCTCGAAGTATTCGAAAGTTTTCTTTTCAACATTTTGCATCCTTTCCGACTCGTATTCCGGAATGATCTGCAGATGGCGAGGCCTTGTGACATATTGTGGGATATATGGTTCAATCCCTTCACGTTCCCCCGCATACCTCGGCTCCTCGTGGATGATGTCCGTCGGGACATCCCCCGGGTTGCTTCGCAACAAGGTCATGCACCGCCGGTGGTTCTATCCGGTGGCGTGGTAGCCTTCTTTCTTCTCGATCTTCCGGAGATTTCCATGGTTCTTTTCGTTATCCTAGGAGCCGGCCTCCTTTCTTCGAGTTCCCGGTGAACCGGTGTCCTCGAAATGTGTGTGCCGGCATTAGCAATTGTCTCGTCGCGCCGGTCCGCGGCTAGTTTTGTTGACATCTTACGGATGCGGCGATTCTTATTCCTTCGTTGTGCGGCCGCGAGAGTGGCTCTCCGCACTTCGAATCTCCGCGGGAGCGGCGCCGACAAGCCTCGCCCTCCGCCGTAGCGACTACGGACTTCATTTTCTTGTCTTCTTCGCATTTGCCTTTCTTTTCTTGTTGTTGGATTGGTGGCTTGGGCCACCCACTTTCATCACCGTCTCCGCCCGGGTAGTTCTTCTCGGTTAACCGGGACCCGACCACTTTCCTCGTATCGTAGGCTCCGCTCGGTGCGAAATCCGAGTCAATCTCGATTATCGCTCCATCTTTCACCCTCTTTTCATCGAGTGCAAGGCTTATGCCATTCTTAAAGTTCAAGACCAACCGCCCGTTCGACATTTCCCCGCGAAAAGACAAGGAAAAGGATCGTGGGTTGTACTAAGAACAAGAACATTAAGAAAATGTTTATTAAAGATACATTTTTTTATTATTCTTATATTTTGAAATTTAACAGAATGAAGTAGGATAAGATGAGGGAAGAGATTTTGATTTAAAAAGGAAAACAAGGAAAACTTAATTATCATGATTTTATTTATCTTAAGCACATTTTATTATTTTTTGGGTTCGGACCCAATCATAAGTAATTACTCCGCCCGTGTTTCTTAGGGATGAAGAATTCATTCCTTCGAAACATCGTGTAGCGTAATACTTTTTCAAGTATCGTCCGTTGATCTGAAGCATATGTCGTTCTCCCCGGCAATTCACTAACCGGTAGGAACCTCCCGAGTATACCGCTTCAACCACAAATGGTCCTTCCCAAGTGGGTTCAAATTTTCCTCCTATCTCGCGGTGTGCAAGAATAGGTCTCTCGAGGACGAGAACTAAGTCACCAACTTTCAAGGTTCTCGGCGGACCAGCTTTGTCATGGGCTTCGAACCATTTTAGCTCGGTATAGTTCTAAATTCGTTGCGCCGCAAGTCTTTTCCCTTCCAAGCTTTCTAATTCTTCGAGTCGTAATCCGGCTTTTTCTTCGTCGTGATCTTGTTTGCAACTCGCAATCTCGAGTGAAGGAAGCCGAACCTCTAAAGGTAACACTCGCTCGGACCCATACACCGCAGCGTAAGGTGTAGCTTCGAGTAGGAGTTCGAAGGTTGTCCGCAGGCCCATAAGGCTTCTAACAATTTCTCGTGCCAATTTCTCTTATTATCTTCCAGTGGTTTTCTTTAAGATTCGAACGAGAGTCTTATTAAAAGCCTCGCCGAGACCGTTTGCTCTCGGGTAGTAAATTGTCGAGTATCGCCAGCCGATTCCGTGTCTCCCGAAAAAATTGTTGATTTGTGTGCTTCGAATGCCGACCCATTATCCGAGATGATCTCGCGCGGCACTCCGAAACGGTAGACAACTTGGTTCTCGAAAACCGTAGCACGTGGTGTGCTTTCACTTCTCTAAGTGGAACTGCTTCCGCCCACTGGAAAAGTAATCTGTAGCCGCAAGAATGAAGCGATGTCCTTTTGAAGATGGTGGTTCTATCGGACCCACTATATCCGTGCCCCGACATTCAAATGGCCACGACGCAATTGTCGGGTGCAAGACATTCGGAGGTTGGTGTAGAACCACTCCGTGCACTCGGCATCGATGACGCCTTCGGCGATTTTCATGCGATCGGTCATCATCGAGGGCCGTAGTATCCTAGTCTTTAAATTTTCATTTTCATCTTTGGACCCGACCGGTGAGCGCCACGAGTCCCGAATGCACCTTTTTAACAATTTCACGGGCCTCGGACCCGCTTAGCATCTTAGCCACATTCGATCAAAAGACCTTCTCGTATAATGTGTTGTTTATTAATGCGTAGGATGGAGTTCTTTTCTTGATCCGATGGGCCGACGACCTATCATCCGGTAGCTTTCCGTTTGCGTGTAGTTCATCAATGGCCGTCGCCAATCTTCTCGTGTTTTCTCGTCACCGCCGCAACTATTCTTTTTCTTTTCCGATTTGTGTATTGTGTCTATGTCAAACCGTGATAGGACTCGACGTCCGTGAACCGACACTTCCACCGATTCATCTTGCAAACAGCAAATTCTTTTGCGAGACGGGCTAAAACATCTCGCTAGAGCATTTTCTTTTCCGGGAATTTTGTAGATCGTCACATTCGGGAATCCGTTCCAATAACCGTATGGCATACCGGAAGTATTGTTCGAGTCTTCGGCTTTAAAATTATGTACCGTCGGCGATCTGCTGAATGATTAACTGTGAATCCCCGTAGATGTTGATGTCTGTTATCCCCATTTGAATAGTTAATTCCAATCCCGTTATGAGGGCTTCATATTCTGCTTCGTTGTTTGTACATGGTTCTGTCAAGTGGTAGGAGTATCTTAACATCCCCCGCTCCGGTGTTATAAAGATTAGCCCGATTCCTGCCTTACTGTGCACTATCACTTGCGATTCTTCGTCTTTGTGTGCCGAAGATGCTCCGTCGAAATATAATTCCCAATGTCGATCGTCAAGGTCTTCTAGGTTCATTATTTGTTCATCCGGCAAATCGACGATCGAGAGGAGATTCGGCCGCAAAGGGTGTGCTCGCGAGAAATTCCGCTAAGACTTGTCCCTTTACGCATGCGCAGGCATGAAAGTTATATCGAATTGCAATAATATCATCGACCATCCGGCAAGTCCGCTCGAAAGTGTTGGACGAGTCATCAAGTATCGCAATGGATTAAACTTCGAGATCAGTGTCGACCTTATGAGAAAGCATGTAGTGCTCCGAGCTTTGAGCGGCGAAGATCGTGGCCAAACAATGCTTTTCAATTGCGGGATACCTTACTTCCGTCGGAAGTAAACGACGGCTTAAGTAGTAAAGAGCATTTTCTTTACCCTCATCATCGACTCGGCCAACTGTGGCTCCGAGAGAGTCGTCTAAAGCCGCGGTGTAAAGTATCGCCGGTCTACCCGAGATCGGGGTCGCTAAGACAGGAGGTGTCATTAAATATTGTTTAATGTCTTCGAAGGCCTTCTGGCATTTCTCTTCCCAAATAAATTTGGCGTCCTTTTTAACTAGTGCCGAGAAAGGCCGACACCTACCCGACGAGCTCGAGATAAAGCGTCGAAGATATGCCGCCTTCCTTGAAAAGATCGTAATTGTTTTAAGGAATTGGGAGGCGGCATTTCTAAGATAGCTTTAATCTTCTCCGGATCGATTTCAATTCCACGATGTCGGACAACGAATCCTAAGAATTTCCCGAAGGTGACGCCGAAGGCGCATTTTAAGGGATTCATCTTAAGGTTAAATTGTCTTAATCGTTCGAAAACAATTCTCAAATCATACGAGTGGTTTTCCTTTACTTTGCTTTTGATGACGACATCGTCCACGTAAGCACTCGACTCGATTGTTGATGAGATCATCAAAAATTCTTGTCATTGCTCTTCGATAGGTCGCTCCCGCGTTCTTCGATCCGAATGGCATCACCGTATAGCAAAATACTCCGATCGGCGTTCGAATGCCGTAAGCTTTTCATCTTCTCGGAGCCATTTTTATCCGGTTGTATCCCGAAGATCCATCCATGAACGAGAATATTTCATGTGTCGAAGCAATATCGATCATCGCTCCGGAATCGGTAGAGGGAATTCATCTTTCGGACATGCCTCGTTTAAATCTCTCGAAGTCCACACAAATTCCGATCCGACCATTCTTCTTTCCGACCGGCACCACATTGGCTAACCAGTGTCGGGTATTGTTCTTCACGGACAAATTTAGCGTCTATTAGCTTTTTAACTTCGGCTATGACTTGTTGTTCGATTTCTAGACGCATTCTTCTCGGGACCTCGTCCGACCGGAATGTAGTAGGATCCACTCCTAGCTTATGGACTCGCAACCTCCGGAGCTAATCCCGGCATTTCATCGTAGCTCCAAGCAAAACAGTCTTTTAAATTCCATTAATAACTCGATTATTTCTTCGGAGTCTTCTTTGTCGAGTAAGGAGCTAACAAAGGTAGGTCTAGGCTCTTCGCTAGTACCTAAGTTAACTTCCATTAACTCATCTATCGTGGATTTAATTTCTTCTTCGAATCTCGTGGAGCGTCTCCAATTTGTAAATCTTCGAGTTCGTCCGTAGTTTCCATGCAGCTTTCATTGGACTTGCAAGTGACAACCAAGCAAAATTCGCATCGTCAACCGACCCTACCGTGCCGAATCCGAGTCCATACTTCGAATCGGGAGGACGACCGGAGTTATTCCATAACTTTTCAAAATGTTGTGATCGGCCTCTTGTCCATTGTCGAGGTAAGAAACCACGTTGAATTAAATTTTGAACACAGGGAGAGTACCACTCAAAAGGTAATTCCATTAATTCTGATGAAGTGACATCTTCGAATTGTACATTATTTTCCGTTTTGGAGGAAGAAGCACCACGGTAGAATTTGATCGGCTTTGCACCGTCACTACGTACCTCTTTGACCTCCATACCCTCGATCTTATTAGAATGGATCGGAGTTAGGGTCATAGTGTGTACGTAGTGGTTAATCTTCTCATACATTGATTTATATTCTTCGTTCTTTTCATCTTCGAGGGAGATCTTGTATTGCGGCTTCTTTCGACTTATTGTTGCCGCTTCTTGCTCGATTTCTTTTTCTTCTTCGTAACTATCTTCCCAATCAACATTGATGGTCGGTTTCCTCTCGTCCAATTTTCCTAGTGTCTCTACCACGGCCTCGTCCCCGCCCTCGACCTCGGATGCGAGTCGTGGAGAAACCTTCACCATCTCGCCGAAGGGAGTGGTGAGTGACCGTCGGACTAGAACTTCAGTGTTCTTCGTTGTCTCGAACTTTCTTTGCTTCATTTGTTACGGTATCTCCTGGAGAAGATCGTTTTCTTTGGCGGTGCATAATAAGCCGCATCTTCATGGATTCCAATCTCATGTACGGAGAATGGTTGTAAGTCGCCTTTGATGCACTCGTTCCCTCCATCGTAATATTCGATGCACCGGTGCGAGATGATGGTACCATCCCGTTTTCATGTATCCACGGTCGGCCCGCGAGAGCGTTGAACGACGTTTCGAATCGATTATATGAAATTTCGCGGTTGTCTTTGCTAAGTCACCGGTTTTCATCGCAGCGTTATCGACCCGAGGGCTCTTTCTCCTTTCTCGGTCGAATCCTCTTAATAACATTTTGTCGGCCTCGAGCTCACGAGCATCAATTTCCAAGTATGCTAGTGTTCGAAGACTCATTATATCGATTGATGCTCCGGATCCACCAATACTCGGAGAGCGTAAACTTCCCAATCGTGAATCGAAATGTACAACGGTCGGTCTGTGATCTCGCCGTCCCAAGTAGTAGGTCATTGTCCGTGAAGGTAACACCTCGTCGTTCTTTTAACGAGCAAACCTCATCCGAGGAATCTCCGCCCATTTGAGCTAAGCAAATTTCAGGATCAAGTAAGGCCTCGATCGAGCTTCTCTCATCTCCTTCGATAAGATGAGAGCGTCGTAAATGCTCGCCTGGTCGGTAGTTTCCTAAGATGGGCTAGCACGTTGTAGTCCACTTTATTCTCATGTGTCTCGGCTTCTTCTCGAATGGGTATTTCTTCCGCCGGGGTTGGTTCTTCTTGAACAACCACCGCTTTCCTTTGTCTTTTGGACCCATTCTCGGAGGTAGAACTCTTCCACTTCTTAAGTCGACTTCGTAATTTCTTCCGAATCTAGTGTCGAGTTTGCCGGTGTTTCCTCCCGAATCGGAATGATCGGCTCTTCTCGGATTATCTTCAAAATCGAAGGCTCTAACTCTATCGTAACCGGAGCTCCTCGAAACTCACGTATAGAGCCGTTGCTTGTTGAGCTCTCGTAGCCTCCTCGATGGATGTCTTCTTTGTCATTTTGCTCGTCGAGATCGTGTATGATTTGAGAATTGTTGTTGGTATCGAAATCGACGCCCGGATTGTCGCTAGTTACGTTATCGTTAGAAACAGTCAAAACGTAGCCAACGCCATCACCCTTATCATTATATGATCCCACCGAAGTGAGTAGATAATCATACAAAATCAGAGGTTCGAGGGATTTCTCCCCCAATCGGAAACAACTATCCTAGGATAAGCAGCCCCTAGTCTAGCCTTAGGAATCTCGGTCCCCTCTTCTTCGTCAATTTTCTTCTTCTCTTCGATTGTCTCCCGTCGAGGTGGTTCTTCTATCGCAAGTGTTAAGCACCGGCTTAACAGTCTTCGAACTCGAATCGAAGCTCGCACCGAAGCGGTTCGGATGTTATCTAAAATCTTCTTCGAAGACCTTGTCCAGTGCGGTAGTCCATCCATCGTCGCTTGCATAGGGATCTATCTGAATGACGAGATCGGCTGAGATAACATCGACGGAACCTCCTTTCCGGGGTTCCTTCATGTACTCCTTCGGGATTGTTATATTTCCTTTCCGAAGGTTGTCATCGAGCCAACTTTTGAAGGTAATGCAGTCTTCTATCTTGTGCCCAAGCATCCGATGGTAGGGGCAAAAGTTGGGATCACCTTTCTTGTTGACTTCCTCCGGTCTTTTGGGCTCGGCAACTCGGAAATCCGGAGTTTTCATTAAGCTACGGAACATCTTTGGCATCGCTTCATTCTTGAACGGATATTCTCTCGCTCGAAGCTCCCTCAATGTACGTTGCGGACGAGACGGTTGTTCATACCGCGGAGACGACCGATAGCCGGACCGGGTTGCCGGTAATTTTGTTGTGGTTGTCGCGGCCGTTCCGTGGTATTTCAGCATCGGCTGTTTGCCTTTGTCAACCGCCGCAACGATCCCGGATTTCTTTTCGAAGGTCTTCACCGGCTTCTCGCTTGTCCGTCTTATCGGCAAAACTTAATTGCTTCGCCTCTTCTTGCAAGCTTCCGGCCTTGCTTAACAACTTCTCAAAAGTCTTAATAAGGAATCCCTCGAGGAGAAGTGCTATCGGGCCGTGAATGCTTTTAAGCAAGATGCCGATCGCATGTTGTTCTTGCAGTTGTGGTTCACACTTCATGCTTAAATTTCTCCATCGAAGTATGTAATCCACTAGAGTTTCATTCGGCCTTTGTTTCTCTACCACTAAATCACCTATAGTGATGTGGTGCCGAGCTCCGACAAATCGCTTAATGAAGAGGCTCTCTAGCTCCGAGAATGTCTTCGCGTAACCGTCGGTAATCCCGCATACTCGCCGAAGGCGATTCCCGACGCATCGCCGACGAACCGTCGGAAGAGTAATGCATCGCTCCCGCCGCATTACAACAACCGGCACGAAAGTGTGCAACATGCCGTCGGGGTTCCCGTTGCCCGTCGAAGGTCTTGAACGAGGTGGTACGAAGCCTTTCGGGTATCGGACGGCGTCGAATTCTTCCGAGTAAGGTCTACCCGTCCGAATGGATGTCCCGCTCTTCGATTGTGCTAAGGCTTCTCGCACTCCGCCGTTCCACCAAGTTCTTGATATCCTTTTCGTGGATCATACTTCGTGCTATATCCTTTTTCACTGGTCATCCCCATCGACGGATGTAATCTCCTTTCCTCCGTCTACGTTGTGAATGACCTCCGGGGGTGTTTCTCTATGTGGTCTGTACTTGACTTCGGAGAGTGGCCGCAGCTATGGCCATCTCTTCCATCCTCTTCGCCATTCGAGCGATCGTGTCGTCCTTTTCCCGAAGCTATCTCTTCATCGCCCGGCTCCTCTCTTCGCGGCCGCAGTGCACCTCGAGAAGCCGATGAAGCTCGTGTCTCAACCATGTTGATTTCTCGCATATTCGTTGTCCATGAATTCCGATGAGTCGATCTCATCTCCGAACTTTTCTTCTCTTTCTTTTGCCAACCGTCGGATGTCTGTTCTCAACTTTTCCATGGCATCTTCTAGCGGAGCTTCGTGTATCTTCGTGGTTGTCATGCGATGGTCGCCGGTCCTTTTTTCACTAGTCCCCTTCATCGCAAGAAGCACTTTCTTCGCATTCCAGCCTCCCGGCGAGACTTTCTCTCGGCCGTCGTTTCAATCTCAATCGCCCCGTAGTGGGACGCCACACCATCCTTCTAGCAGAAGGTCTAGGACCGCATGGTCCGTTGGCCAAATGCCGGAAGGTGGTATCCTCCCTAATCCGTAATCCCGATACTACGACAGCGGGCTAGCCTTCATTCTCTTGCTCGGCTTTTCTATCATGATGGCGGGTTCTACTCGGGGCCCAAGACGGGATTCGACCGGCACCCGCCCTATCCTTCGTAGAATTTCCGACACGGCGCTTTTCCTTCTTTGCTAGCTTTTCTACCGTAGTTTGCAATCGAGCAAACGGCATAGTTCTAGTTCTTTTTCGCGGCTATCGTTGTAGTATGCGGGCCGAGGTAATGTGGCAAGCAATCTTGCGAACATTCTCCTCATCCTCTCGCGGCGGAGAGGGGATGGAACCCGCTTCCTCCCAAAAGTGGTATGTAGTCAGCGATGGTGTATATTCCGGTAACGGCTGTATATTCCGGCAACTCCGGAATTTCCTCCAGAAGGCAATCTCAGCAATCTCCGGTTTCCCGGCGATCCTTCTATTTCTATTTCTTCTTCGGGTCTTCGTCGGCCGACGGAATCTTCGAACCGGACCCGATTTCAAAATGCAAGGTCTTACAGAAGATCCGTACCCTCCACGCGTAACAGAGTTTACCATAGTTCCGGATTTCTTTCCCCTTCGATTTGCGTAGTCGGGGTAGGTGCGAAACAACTAGACCAAGCGGGGGTAGTAAGAATCAGCTCCTCCCGCGGACTGCAAGATTCTCCTAGCTCCGGACCCTTTGCAGGGAGGAAACTCTGGGTCGACCTAAGGTCGAACTCAGCGAGGGCTCCTCACTTCGCATACCTTGTTTGTCGCTGCAAAGAGGGAGACGTCGGTGACCTCGACGTTCATGTTTTCAAATCCTCGTCCAAATCGGATGACCCCATTGTCGGCAGCTCATCCTTATAGACAGCGAAGTCCAATCCGTTGGTGAAGGAGAAAATCCGCCTGTGGCTTCCATTTCGCAGGTAGATTCTGGCTGTCGGTCCCAAGTTATGCTTCTTTTCTTCGTGACGAAAAGAAAGGAATTAAAAGAGTCCGAACTCATTCTTTGTTCATGTATTTATAAAAAAAGAATCATTTGTTAAAATAATCACTTATTAGAGGGTTTGTTTATTTAGAACGGAATGTTCAAAGGTGTAGAGAAGGTAAGGAATCCGATTCGAGAAGGAAAAGAAAGTCTTAAGCAAGACTTCTCGACTCGAAGGATCATTCCTAAACTAACACCTATCTGGGGTCCACCCCACCTCGTAAATGAGGTAAAGGATCTCGGAACCTCTCCGTTTAGGGGTGTCTAAACAACGGCTCCTAAATCCGAGAGAATGTTGGCTATACTTGTTCAAGATAGAAATGAACATAGTATTCCAACGGAAAGAAGGGTAGTTCGATCCACTAGGGACATGGATACACTACCGATTTTTGAAAGCGTAACTATTCGATTATAATGGAGAGAGGAACCATCCTCACGTGAGTCGCTGAAATCTGCCGACACTATTTTTTTTAGGTTGTGTGATGTTTTTTTTTTAAAAGGGGTCGCCTACCGTGTCGTCTGGCGAATTTTAATTTAATTAAAATAAATAATTTGAAAAGTAGTATTTGATTTTCGAAAATAATTTTATATTTGAAAGTTTTAAGATATGAGATTAAACCGATCTCACATCCCAAATAAGTTTATATAAACGAGCACCGTACCACAAACCGTGTATCTACCCCTAAGGATAGTACACACCGCTCGACGGTGGGGCTCGATTAAATGAACTAGAAGATTTGTGACATCCGTTCGGTCCGCGAACCAATTTTATAAGCCGACAAAATTCCCCGCTTAATATGAAAACATTAAACAGAGGTTTATATTACTCGGGTTCTTTAAAATTCCCTATAAGGGCAAGCCCCTATAGTTAATTACATCTTAAGTGACGGGAATCACCTAAGAAAACTCTCGATAATAACCAATAATTCTCGCTCTCAAGAATTTCAAAGTTTAAAGTTTTCAAAGATTGAATTTTGGAATTTCAATAGGGAATGGATCAAATTTGGAACATTTTGTTTTGTGAATCCAAAGGAAGAAAGGTAGGAGAAATCACTGATTCGAAGTGAACTTCGGTAATTTCCCGACTATCCTATTGTTTGGCTTGAATTTAGGAAAGTCCTAATGTTTATTTAGTATTTCAATCTTGCCAATTTTAATTAATTAGTGGCTTATATTTGTATGATAAAATCAAACAAATAAATTTCAGAAGATGTGAGGGTTTATGTCGTATCGGACGACTACCTCTGAATCCTAAGACCAGTTAGGGCTTAATTTGCAATGCAAATGCCTAACGAAGAGTTGAGGATTTATGTTGCACTAGGCAAGCTACCTCGAAATCCTATGGCTTTGTTGTTTTAATTCTAAGAAGATTTTGCTGAAGTAGGTTCAAGTTTTCGTCGACGACAATGGCCGTGTCGCCCACCATGCTCCAAGCTCCTTGTTGTTGCAGAGGTTTAGTTTTAGAAATCATAAATCAGGGATGAGAGAAGTGTTTTGGTTTAGAGAAGTCTTAATTTCCAAGTGTTTTTTTTATTTCGATTAAAACAAATCTTAAAGTTGATTATAACGACACCGGTTAAGATCCCACGTGCTCCATCCTTCCGCATCATTATTTTTATCGGATTCACTTAGTCCCGTATGAATTTGCTAAACTCAACCGAATGAGTTCCACACTTTCATTTAGACCGTGGAAATCCCGTTAGCAACACGTAGGTTACATCATCCGAGGTATTCCCGATCATCCAACAGGACGTTTTAATTTAGTTGCAATCGTAGTTTTGTGTTCTGTTTGTGATTAAATTTCGAGTTGTTTTATATTTTGAAATGTTGTGGCGGTGAATTTTATCTTGCAATGACTTTTAACTTAGTTTTGGTTTCAGCTTTAGTGGATTATCCTAAAGGTGTGGGTTTTCATGCAACAGCTTGTTTTATCATGCAAGAAAAGTAAAATGCATTTCGCAATAAAGTAAATTGTAAGAAAGTAAATTGCAAGAAAGTAAATCGCAATAAAATAAAAGCGTACCCTGAGGGTCTTCCCGTCATCCCAAGCCGCACTTAAAACACAATTAGAATATTTAAGCAAGTTCCTAGGTAAAGCTAGGGGAAAGGTTATGGTTTTCTACCAAATTCCTAATCCTATAGCTTAGTCAACTCCTACGACGTCTAGTGTTCTTTGTGTTTTTGTTCGAGGACGATTTTCTTCATCAAAGGACAATTAAGTCCAATTGTTCTTATAAATATCCTATCATATCGAGGAAGTGCTTAAGAAGAATCTTAAACATCTTTTCAATATTTCTAGGATTGTTTTAAGTCCAAATGAATTTAATTATATAAATGAATCGATCGTCCGAGGTTTTCAAGTCTTGTTAACTCGCTCGTTGAACTAGTAACATTCGAATATCCTATGAGTGAGGTAACACTTCATTTGATGTTCCATTTAGGAGTTATAATGATCAAAGCTTTCAAGGGTAAATTAGTATTCAAATGATTCGATTTAAGTTAAAGGGTTTAAATTTGAATAGTTGTTCAAGTCGCTTTACATTTATTTTGAATTCTTTATGTTTTATGTGATGTTATATTTAATTCAACTTAATTTAATTGAGTTTTAATTTAGTTTAATATAGTTCAATTTAATTTGATTTGGTGTTTAATTAATTTGATTTGATTTAATTTAATTTAATTATTCAATTTAATTTAATTTAATTTAATTTAATTTAATTTAATTGTTTAATTTAATTTAATTTAATTATTTAATTTAATTTAATTTAATTTAATTTAATTTAATTGATTTAATTTAATTTTATTTAATTATTTAATTTAATTTTAATTCAATTTAATTTAATCCAATTTAATTTACTTAATTTAATTTAATTTTTAATTTAGTTTTATCTTTAATTTTAATTGAAATTTTTGAAAGAGTTTAATAATTTAATTTTAGTTTAATGATTAAGTCTTTTAATATTTTGAATTTGAATTATCATTTTAATTAAGAGTTGAATATTAATGAGATGATTAATTTAGGGATTTTAAATTAAAGAATAAATCTCTTCCTAATAAATATCCCTTATTTTAATAATTCCAATTTTATTATTCTTCCAAATTTAATCTATTATTTAATTAAAGTTTAATCATTTTAAAAATTGTTTAATGAGTTTCTACCCTTTGATTATTTAAATTTCAATCATCCAAATCAGATTAAGATCAAATATTTTACTTGTTAATTTTTTATTAAACCTAAAGTTTTAATTAAGGGTTAAAAGTTTAATTACCATTTTACCCCTTAAGCTTAATAATTTCATAACTCACTAAATTGAACTTAAAATGAACCTGAAATTTTTATGTGACTTCACTCATATGTCAATAAAGACATGAGAGGAGAAAATGTGATTTTTCTGTATTTAATTTATTTATATAATTATTTTTGGTGGAAAATAGAGATTTTCAAGGAAAATTTAATAACATGACCAAGGGAAAGTTTCTGTCCTTAAGAAAATTAGGGGACATTCCTAATGACCAGAGAAGCACTTGGACCAATTTTGGTGATTTTTTGAATTATATTATTTTTATTATAATTATTTTGAGTTTTGGAGTGTTAATTAATTTAAAAATAAAATAAATGTTGAAAAATGGGTTTTATATTTTTCAAAAATCTCTTTGATATCAAGGAAACCAGAGAAGCAAATTTTGCAATTTTCTGATTTTTCTATGATTTATTATAATTATTTTAGTGAAAATGCTAGAAAATACATTTTTTTAATTTTAAAATTACCCTAGGGCTTTAAAATTCAATATCTCACTAAATAGACCTAAGAAAAATGTGGGATTTGTTCCTAAGTGATTAAAATTCAAGATGTGATATTTTGGTGAATTTTATTATTTTTGTGATTTTTATTATTTTTTTAATTATTAAAAATATTAAAATATTATTAAAAATCAACTTTTTTAGAAAATTGAAATTTTAATTTTCTTAGGTTCCTCTGATATCGAGAGGCTCCAAAACCAATTTGGTGAATTTTTGAAAAGTATTTTGAAAGTTATGAATTTTTAAAGTTTAAAATGGCTAAGTGACTTAATCAACCCAATTAGTGGGGCTAACCAAGTCCAATCGACCTCAAATTTTTGTGGTGGATTCCTCTCGATCCTAAAGGTCAGTGGAGAATTGATTTCAAGTCAATTTGATGCCCGGTTAACTCTAATTAATTAAAGACCTATTTTGGGTGTTTAAGCCAATTAGGGTTGTTTTAAATGAACTAAGTCAAAACCTATTTTTCCTAGTGGTTCTCTCGGTCATAAGGAACATCACCAAATTTTCCTAGAATTTATTTCACAACATGCTATTTACTGGAATTAAAATACTCAAAACAGTGACCCGAACTTGAAAAATCAAGAACTCTTCATAGGGATGGCCTCTGACTTTGGAAAATTCAGGGAATGTTCCCAAATTCAGAGGCTTCAAAAGCCCTATGGTCTCATGTCATGGTGAATTGTATGCATGCATGGAGAATTAAAATAATTCATAGAGTAAATAAATCATAAAAAATAAAATATTTGATGAAATTAAGTGATTTCTTTTCCACATTATTCTCCTCTCTTCACTGAGCAAGAAGGTATTTTTATTTTATTTTTCTGATTTTTCTACACAGAGATATGAATTTTTGAAGTTTAGGGAATTAAATAAATCAGAAAATACCCTATTTTTCTATTTATCCACGCGGCGCCAGCGCATCCTCGGCAGCCTCCGAAAGACCACGCGGCGCGCTCCCATTCGACGCCGCCACCTGAGTCAGCAGCTCGGGCCCCGCGGTTCTCGTACCGTCTCCCCGGTCCGAAGCCATCTGAGCCGTCCGTCCGCGCGTGTATTGAATGGACGGCATCCGTTCATCGTCCCCAAGCGTTCTCACCCGCGAGCCGTCCACACTAAATCCCTAAGATCTCACTCGATTCTCAATGGATTTTTACGTTCTTATACTCTATGGATTCGTCTTGAAGAGACGAACACATCTATACGGTTAACATGCATTGAAACTAAAGCATTTAAAATGGAGAATCTCCGAAGCTCGGGATGAAGAGTTAGCTCATACCTTGGCTCGGAGAAGTGTGGCTTCAATCCGAGAGTTGTTGCACCTTCGATTGGGTCCTAGCAAGCTCCGGATGAAGTCTCCCGGTCCGGTGAATTATCCGGATATGATTTCGACCAAGCCCGATCACAAAGCTTGGAGGCCGGAGCAACCGGGTGGTCCGGAGATGGGGCTTTTGATGGTGGACACCTTCTCTGGTCCGGTGAAGGTGTAGAGCCAATCAATTTGGGAATTGGCTCACTCGGAGAAGTGTCCCGGTTTTCGGTGGAATTTCAACTCTGAAATCGAGCTTGCGCAGGAGAAATGGCAGGGGATTTCACTCAGGGATCAAGTGCTCCGAGGGTGGAAGAGGGTCTCGGAACAATTTTGGCGTAGTTTTAGCAAGGTTTTTGCTTCTCTTCCTTTCATGGCCGAGAGGGGTGGAGTTTAAATGTAGCCGGCTTGGGGCCTCCTGTGGGGAGTTAGGGCTTGGGATTAGCTGTCTCGGTGAGGAGAAGAACAGCCATGGTGATCACTAGGCATGGGGCAGCTCAAGCAAGTGAGAATTTCAATGTTGGCTCACATGTGAGCTCTCGGCCATGGTGTTTTCCGCGGCTCGGTGGCCGGCCGGCTGTGCAATGGTCACCATCTTGGTCAGTGGGTCGTAGCTGGGGTTTAGTGTAGGCAATCGGCAAATGGCATGTGTAAAGTGGTTGAATCAAAGTAGAAAGGGAAGGGGCCATTTTAGCCTATTTTGGTCAACCCATGCAAATGGGTTGGGTGCACCTCCCCAAGACCTCGGTTTTGGGCCGAGGACGTCAGTGGGTCAACCTCCCATGTGTGGTGGAGTCTCCATCAAGGATTAGGTGGCAAAGCATGGTTTAGAGTGTGACATGCTTAAGGTAAAAAAGGCTTAAGGGAGGCTTAAGAAAGATCCCCCTCTTCTTGCCATAAATGTACTAATGACAAGTCAAAGCCCTCATGGCTTCATGTGGCTTCGAGAATGGCTTGTTCATGGCTCCATTTGGCTTGGGAAAAGGTTGGCTTATTTCATGAAAAAGGGTTTTAGAAATATTTGGCATTTAGGGGGTAATTTGACATGTGGCTTGATTTGGAATGGTTTAATTGATGATTTTGCAACTTAGGGGTGATTTTGATCAAATGGATGATGAGGAGAAGTGTCATGTGGGCTTTAGGATGATTTGGGCTTTTGAATTTTGAAGGAAATGGGCTTTTAGGAGGGTTTAAGGGAAGCTGGCTTTTAAGTTTATGAATGTGTTCATGGATGAGAATTTTTGTAAAGAGCTTGGGCCAAATAATTGTTGTTTGTAGCTCATGGATGTGTCATGAGTAATTTGAAACAAATTGGGGGTGATTTGGATTTGAATTGGGTTGAATTTGGGTTAGGTTCGGGCTTAGGTCAAAAATGGGCCTTTTAACCTCGGGTCGAGTTTCGAGTGGGGTTTGGGTTCAAATTTTGGGCAAATCATGTTAGGGTTTTGTTTGTGGGAATGTTAAGGAAGATTTAGAAAAGATTTGAGGTTAATTGGAGTTGAATTGGGTGAGTTTGGGTTAAGTTTGGGTCATGGGTCCAAATTGGGCTTTAAGGCCAAAAGTGGAATTGGATCCAAATGTCAACCAAATTGAACTTGGATTTGGTCTAGATTGGTATTGGGGATGTTGAATTGCAGTTTAGAATTGAATTGGATCAAAATTGGGGTCAATTGGGTAGGTTTGGTTTGACATTGGGTTCACTTTGGGTTAAAATGGGTCAATTTGGGGGTTTTGACAAAAGTAGGGTAAATTGACAAAATTGGCCCATGGTGTAGTTGGACAAAATGAAATTGGGAATATTTAGGATTTTCTGGAATTTTCTGGGAATTTTCTGAATTTTTGGATTTTTAGGCCAAGAAGGGTATTTTGGGTATTTGGAGGGTATTGGGGGGTATTTTTGGAATTTTTGGTATTTTTGGGTATGGATGATCAATTTGAGTGATGTGGAGATGTTTGGGATTGATTTTGGAAAATTTTGGGTAATTTGGAAATTTTGCAAAAATTTGGGTAATTTCAAGTGGTTTTGGGTAGGTTTAGTAGGTGTAGGGTCCCGGGGGTCAAAAATTGAAAATTTAGGAAATTGAAGATTGGGTGAATTTAGGTGGAAATAAATCATTTTGGTTGAGCCATGAAACCATTTCAAGCCCATATGAGCCATGAAACCATTTCAAGCCCATATGAGCCATGAAAGGACTCATTTGAGGCATTCACTATGTTGTTCCTAACCCTCCTAGCCAAGGGCTTAGGGGTTAAGGACCATCCATGTGAATCACCTACATGAGTCAGGAGGTTAAGTTGGGTATGGGTGTGTTTTTTTTAGGAAGTGTGTGGAAATGTAGTGTGTAAGTGTAGTGTGTATGTAAGTGTATGTGTAAGTCAGCCCCTTCACCAGACCAAACCACCCAGGGCAGTTCTAAGGCCAAAGAGTCCTATAGGAACTCATCCTTTAAACTTCCATATTTGATTTCAACCCTCTAGGTGATTAGGGGTCTATAATCAAGTTTGTGGAGTTTGCAGGGAGTTTAGAAGTGGTTTGAATTTCTAAAAGGCGGGTCCCAATTCTAGTCCTCTAAGATAGTCAAAGGAAAAGCCTAAGGCTAGATCCTAAGCACTAAAAAGAAGAAGGGAAGACCTCATCAAAAATGAGGTCAACAGTGCCATGATCTGGTACCTAGGTGTCGGACTCCGTGACAAGGTCTTTCATACCTCTTCACTTGGATCGCAGCTCTTCGCAATCTAAACCGTTTCCTTGTGTCCAAATACATTGTATCACATTTCCTATATATTAGGAG
>JAKZJZ010001145.1:0-31002 GCA_022702705.1 Papilionanthe hookeriana x Papilionanthe teres | reverse complement strand
ATTCATTCCTTCGAAACATCAGGTAGCGTAATACTTTTTCAAGTATCGTCCGTTGATCGGAAGCATATGTCGTTCTCCCGGCAATTCACTAGGCGGTAGGAACCTCCACGAGTATACTGCTTCAACCACAAACGGTCCTTCCCAAGTGGGTTCAAATTTTCCTCTTATCTTGCGGTGTGCAAGAATAGGTCTCTTGAGAACGAGAACTAAGTCACCAACTTTGAAGGTTCTTGGGCGGACCAGTTTGTCATGGGCTTGAACCATCTTAGCTTGGTATAGTTCTAAATTCTGTCGCGCTGCAAGTCTTTTCCCCTCCGGGCTTTCTAATTCTTCGAGTCGTAATTTGGCGTTCTCTTCCGTCGTGATCTTATTCGCAACTCGCAATTCGAGTGAAGGAAGCCGAACCTCTAAAGGTAACACCGCCTCGGACCCATACACCGGAGCGTAAGGTGTAGCTTGAGTAGGAGTTACGAAGGTTGTCCGGTAGGCTCATAAGGCTTCTAACAATTTCTCGTGCCAATTTCTCTTATTATCGTCCAAGGTTTTCTTTAAGATTTGAACGAGAGTTTTATTAAAAGCCTCAGCGAGGCCGTTTGCTCTAGGGTAGTAAATTATTGAGTATCGCTAGTCGATTCCGTGTCTCCTAACAAAATTGTTGATTTGTGTGCTTCGAATGCGACCCATTATCTGAGATGATCCTGCGCGGCACTCCGAAACGATAGACAACTTGGTTCTTGAAAAACTGTAGCACGTGGTGTGCTTTCACTTCTTTAAGTGGAACTGCCTCTGCCCACTTGGAAAAGTAATCTGTAGCCGCAAGAATGAAGCGATGTCCTTTCGAAGATGGTGGTTCTATCGGACCCATTATATCTGTGCCACAACATTCAAATGGCCACGATGCAATTGTCGGGTGTAGCACATTTGGAGGTTGGTGTAGAACCACTCCGTGCACTTGGCATTGGTGACAGCTCTTGGCGATTTTCATGCAGTCGGTCATCATTGAGGGCCGGTAGTACTCCTAATCTTTTAATTTTCATTTTCATCTTTGGACCCGACTGGTGAGCGCCACGGAGTCCCGAATGTACCTCTTTAACAATTTCACGGGCCTCGGACCCGCTTAGGCACCTTAGCCACATTTGATCAAAAGACCTTCCGTACAATGTGTTGTTTATTAATGCGTAAGACGAGTTCTTTTCTTGATCCGATGGGCTAGCGACCTATCGTCCGGTAGCTTTCCCTGTTTGCGGGTAGTTCATCGATGGCTGTCGCCAACCTTCCGTGTTTTCCGTCACTGCTTGCCATCGATTCTTTTTCTTTTTCGATTTGTGTATTGTGTCTATGTCGAGTCGTGATAGGACTCGACGTCCGTGAACCGACACTTCCATCGATTCATCTTGAAAACAGGCAAATTCTTTTGCGAGACGGGCTAAAGCATCTGCTAAAGCATTTTCTTTTCTGGGAATTTTGTAGATCGTTACATTTGGAATTTGTTCCAACAACTGTATGGCATACTGGAAGTATTGCTCGAGTCTTGGCTTTAAAATTCTGTATTGTTCGGCGATCTGTTGAATGATTAACTGCGAATCCCCGTAGATGTTGATGTCTGTTATCCCCATTTGAATAGTTAATTCCAGTCCCGTTACGAGGGCTTCGTATTCTGCTTCATTGTTTGTACACGGTTCTGTCAAGTGGTAGGAGTATCTTAACATCCCTCGCTCCGGTGTTATAAAGATTAGCCCGATTCTGCCTTACCGGCACTATCACTTGCGATTCTTCGTCTTTGTGTGCTTGAAGATGCTCCGTCGAAGTATAATTCCCAACGTCGATCATCAAGGTCTTCTAGGTTCATTATTTGTTCATCCGGCAAATCGTCATTGAGAGGAGATTCGGCCGCAAAGGGTGTCGTTGCGAGGAAGTCCGCTAAGACTTGTCCCTTTACTGGCACGCAGGCACAAAAGTTATATCGAATTGCAATAATATCATTGACCATCCGGCAAGTCTGCCAGGAAAGTGTTGGACGAGTCATCAAGTATTGCAATGGATTAAACTTCAAAATCGGGTTGACCTTATGAGAAAGCATGTAGTGCTCGAGCTTTTGAGCGGCGAAGATCGAGGCCAAACAATGCTTTTCAATTGCGGGATACCTTACTTCCGTCGGAAGTAAACGACGGCTTAAGTAGTAAAGAGCATTTTCTTTACCCTCATCATTGACACAGGCTAACGGGGCTCCGAGAGAGTCGTCTAAAGCCGCAGTCTGAAAGTATCACGATCTACCCGAGACCGGGGCTGCTAAGACGGGAGGTGTCATTAAATATTGTTTAATGTCCTCGAAGGCCTTCTGGCATTTCTCTTCCCAAATGAATTTGGCATCCTTTTTAACTAGTGCCGAGAAAGGCTGACACCTACCTGACAAGTTTGAGATAAAGCGTCGAAGATATGCCAGCTTCCCTTGAAAAGATCGTAGTTGTTTTAAGGTTTTGGGAGGTGGCATTTCTAAGATAGCTTTAATCTTCTCCGGGTCGATTTCAATTCCACGATGTCGGACAACGAATCCCAAGAATTTTCCGGAGGTGACGCCGAAGGCGCATTTTAAGGGATTCATCTTAAGGTTAAATTGTCTTAGTCGTTCGAAAACAATTCTCAAATCATACGAGTGGTTTTCCTTTACTTTGCTTTTGATGACCACATCGTCCACGTAGCATTCGACTTGATTGTGGATGAGATCATCAAAAATTCTTGTCATTGCTCTCCGGTAGGTTGCTCCTGCGTTCTTCGATCCGAATGGCATTACTCGTGTAGCAAAATACTCCGATCGGTGTTCGAATGCTGTAAGCTTTTCATCTTCTGGAGCCATTTTTATCCGGTTGTATCTCGAAGATCCATCCATGAACGAGAATATTTCATGTGTTGAAGCAATGTCGATCATTAATTCAGGATCGGTAGAGGGAATTCATCCTTTGGACATGCCTTGTTCAAATCTCCGAAATCCACATGATTCTGATCTGAACATTCTTCTTCCTAACTGGTACCACATTGGCTAACCAAGTCGGGTATTGTTCTTCACGGACAAATTTAGCGTCTATTAGCTTTTTAACTTCGGCTATGACTTGTTGTTCAATTTCTAGACGCATTCTTTTGGGACCTTGTCTGACTGGGACAGAAGTAGGATCCACTCCAGCTTATGGATCGCAACCTCTCGGAGCTAATCTCGGCATCTCGTCGTAGCTCCAAGCAAAACGATCTTTAAATTCCATTAACAATTTGATTATTTCTTCGGAGTCTTCTTTGTTGAGTAAGGAGCTAACAAAGGTAGGTCTAGGTTCGTCGCTAGTACCTAAGTTAACTTCGTTAACTCATCTATTGTAGATTTGATTTCTTCTTCGAATTCGGTGGAGCGTCTCCAATTTGTACATCTTCGAGTTCGTCCGTAGTTTCCATGCGGTTCTCATTGGACTTGCAAGTGACAACCAAGCAAAATTCGGTATCGTCAACTGACCCTACTGTACCGAATCCGAGTCCATACTTTGAATTGGGAGGACGACCGGAGTTATTCCATAATTTTTCAAAATGTTGTGATTGGCCTTTTGTCCATTGTCGAGGTAAGAAACCACGTTGAATTAAATTTTGAACACAGGGAGAGTACCACTCAAAAGGTAATTCCATTAATTCTGATGAAGTGACATCTTCGAATTGTACATGATTTTCAGTTTTGGAGGAAGAAGCACCACGGTAGAATTTGATTGGTTTTGCACCGTCGTTACGTACCTCTTTGACCACCATACCCTCGATCTTATTAGAATGGATCGGGGTTAGGGTCATAGTACGTACGTAGTGGTTAATCTTCTCGTACATTGATTTGTATTCTTCGTTCTTCTCATCTTCGAGAGAGATCTTAAATTGCGGCTTCTTCTGACTTATTATCGCTGCTTCTTGTTTGATTTCTTTTTCTTCTTCAGAACTATCTTCCCAATCAACACTGATGGCTGGTTTCCTCCCCGGCCTCGACCTCGGATGCGAGTTGTGGAGAAACCTTCACCATCTCGCCGGAAGGGAGTGGTGAGTGACTGTTGGACTAGAACTTCAAGTTCTTCGTTGTCCCGAACTTTCTTTGCTTCATTTGTTACGGTATCTCTGGAGAAGATTGTTTTCTTTGGCGGTGCATAATAAGTCGCGTCTTCATGGATTCCAATCTCATGTACGGAGAATGGTTGTAAGTCGCCTTTGATACACCTGTTCCCTCCATCGTAATATTTGATGCACCGATGCGGAGATGATGGTACCATCCTCGTTCTCATGTATCCACGGTCGGCCCGACGAGAGCGTTGAACGACGTTTCGAATCAATTATGTGAAATTTCGCGGTTGTCTTTGCTAAGTCACCGGTCTTCATCGATAGCGTTATTGATCCGAGGGCTCTTTCTCCTTTACGGTTGAATCCTCTTAATAACATTTTGTACGCTTCGAGCTCACGAGCATCAATTTCCAAGTATGTTAGCGTTCGAAGACTCATTATATTGATTGATGCTCCTGGATCCACCAATACTGCGGAGAGCGTAAACTTCCCAATTGTAACTGAAATGTACAACGGTCGGTTGTGATCTGCTGTCCCAAGTAGTAAGTCATTGTCCGTGAAGGTAACGTCTCGCTGTTCCTTTAACGAGCAAACCTCATCTAAGGAATCTCCGACCATTTAAGCTAAGCAAATTTCTGGATTAAGGCTTTGATCAGAGCTTCTCTCATCTCCTTTGATAAGATGAGAGCATCGTAAATGCTCAGTTTGGCCGGTAGTTTCCTAAGATGGGCTAGCACGTTGTAGTCCACTTTATTTTCATGTGTCTCGGCTTCTTCTCGAATGGGTATTTCTTCCTGTTGGGGTTGGTTCTTCTTGAACAACCACCGCTTTCCTTTATCTTTTGGACCCATTCTTGGAGGTAGAACTTTTCCACTTCTCGAGTTGACTTCGTAATTTCTTCGAATTTAGTGTTGAACTTGTCGGTGTCTCCTCTCGAATCGGAATGACGAGCTCTTCCGGATTATCTTCGGAATCCGAAGGCTCTAACTCTATCGTAGCTCGGAGCTCCTCGAAACTCGCGGATAGATCCGTTGCTTGTTGAGCTCTCGTAGCCTCCTTGATGGATGTCTTCTTCGTTATTTTGATTGTCGAGATCGTGTATGATTTGAGAATTGTCGTTGGTATCGAAATCGATGTCCGGATTGTCGCTAGTTACGTAATCGTTAGAAATAGTCAAAACGTAGCCAACGCCATCACCCTTATCATTATATGATCCCACCGAAGTGAGCAGATAATCATACAAAATCAGAGGTTCGAGGGATTTCTCCCCCGAATCGGAAACAACTATCCTAGGATAAGCAGCCCCTAGTCTAGCCTTAGGAGTCTCGGTCCTCTCTTCTTCGTCAATTTTCTTCTTCTCTTCAATCATCTCCTGTTGAGGTGGTTCTTCTATCGCAAGTGATAGTATCGGCTTAACAGGTCTCGAACTTTGAATTGAAGCTCGCACCGAGGCGGTTCGGATGTTGTCTAAAATCTTCTTCGAAGACCTTGTCCATGCGGTAGTCCATCCATCATTAGTCGCATAGGGATCTATTGGAATGACGGGATCAGTTGAGATAACATTGACGGAACCTCCTTTCTGGGGTTCCTTCATGTACTCCTTCGGGATTGTTATATTCCCTTTCCGAAGGTTATCGTTGAGCCAACTTTTAAAGGTAATGCAATCTTCTATCTTGTGCCCAAGCATCCGGTGGTAGGGGCAAAAGTTGGGATCACCGTTCTTGTTGACTTCCTCTGGTCTTTTAGGCTTTGGTAGCTGGGTAATCTGGAGTCTTCATCAGACTACGGAACATTTTCGGTACCGCTTCATTCTTGAACGGATATTCCCTGCTCAGAAGCTCCCTTAATGTACGTTGCGGACGAGGTGATTGTTCATACTGCGGAGATAACTGATAGCTGGGCACAGGTTCGTTGGTAATTACTGTTGTGGTTCTTCGCGGCCGTTACGGTGGTATTTGCATTGGTTGCTTGCCTTTGTCAACTCGTCGCAACGATCCAGGATTTCTTTTCAAAGGTCTTCACCGGCTACGCTTGTCCGTCTTGTCGGCGAAACTTAATTGCTTCGCCTCTTCTTGCAAGCTTCCGGCCTTGCTTAACAACTTCTCGAAAGTCTTAATAGTGAATCCTTTGAGGAGAAGTGCTATCGGGCCGTGAATGCTTTTAAGTAAAATGTCGACTGCATGTTGTTCTTGTAGTTGTGGTTCACACTTCATGCTTAAGTTCCTCCATCGAAGTATGTAATCCACTAAAGTTTCGTTTGGCCTTTGTTTCTCTACCACTAAATCACCTATAGTGATGTGGTGCGAGCTCCGCGAATCGCTTGATGAAGAGGTTCTCTAGCTCCGAGAATGTCTTCACCGAACCATTTGGTAGTCTCGCATACCGATCCAAGGCGATTCTCGACGGATCGTCGACGAGCTGTCGGAAGAGTAATGCATCGCTCCCGCCGGCATTACAACAATCGGCACGAAAGTGTGCAACATGCTCGTCGGGGTTCCGGTTCCGTCAAAGGTCTTGAACGAGAGGTGGTACGAAGCCTTTCGGGTATTGGACGGCGTCGAATTCTTACGGGTAAGGTCTACCCGTCCGAATGGATGTCCCGTTCTTCTATTGTGCTAAGGCTTCTCGCACTCTGCTGTTCCACCAAGTTCTTGATATCCTTTTCGGGGATCATACTTTGTGTTGTATCCTTTTTCAGTGATCATCCCCATTGACGGATGTAATCTCCTTTCCTCCGTCTACGATGTGAATGACCTCCGGGGTGTCTCTCTTTGTGGTTGTACTTGACTCGTAGAGTGGCCGAGCTACGGCCATCTCTTCCATCCTTTTCGCCATTTGAGCGATCGTGTCGTCTTTTTCCCGAAGCTGCCCTCTCATCGGTTCCGGCTCCTCTCTTCTGCGCGGCTGCGGGAGCACCTTGCGAGGCGATGAAGCTCGTGTCTCGACCATATTGATTTCCGCATATTCGTCATCCATGAATTCTGATGAATCGATCTCATCTCCGAACTTTTCTTCTCTTTCTTTTGCCAACCGTCGGATATCGGTTCTCAACTTTTCCATGGCATCTTCCAGCGGGGCTTTCTGTGTGTCTTTGCGGTTGTCGTGCGATAGCTGTCGGGTCCCCTTTTCACGAGCCCCCTTTATCGCAGTAGCACTTTCTTCGCATTCCGGCCTCTGGCGAGACTTTCTTTCTCGAGGCCGTTGTTTCAATCTCAATCGCCCAAGTAGTGGGACGTCATACCATCCTTCTAGCGACGAAGGTCTAGGACTAGATGGTCTGTCGGCCAAATGCTGGAAGGTGGTATCCTCCCTAATCTGTAATCCTGAGACTACGACAGGCGGGCTAGCCTTCATTCTTTTACTTGGCTTCTCTATCATGATGGCGGGTTCTACTCGGGGTCCAAGATGGGATTTGACCGACACCCGCCCTATCCTTCGTAGAATTTCCGATACGGGGCAGTTTTCCTTCTTTGCTAACTTTTCTACCAAAGTTTGCAGTTCGAAGCAACGGCGTAGTTCTAGTCCTTTTCTTGCGGCTATCGTTGTAATATGCGGGCCGAGGTAATGTGGCGACGAATCTTGCGAACATTCTCCTCATCCTCTGCGGCGGAGAGGGGATGGAACTCGCTTCCTCCCAAAAGTGGTATGTAGTCGGGCGGCGGTGTATATTCGAGCGGTTCGGGATTTCCTCCGGGAAAGCAATTTCGGCGACTACGGCTTCTCTAGCGATCCTTCTACTTGTTTCTTCTTTGGGTCCTTGTCGGTGACGGAATCTTTGAACTCGGACCCGATTTCGAAAACGAAGGTCTTACGAGAAGATCCGTACCCTCCACGGTAACGGGTTTACCATAATTCCGGATTTCTTTCCCCTTTGATTTGGCGTAAGTCGGGGTAGGTGCGAGAACAACTAGACCAGGTGGGGGTAGTAAGAACGGTCCTCTCGCGGACGGCAGTACTCCTCCTAGTTGGGATCCTTTGCAGGGGAGGAAACTCTTGGGTCGACCTAAGGTTGAACTCAAGCAGTGGTTCCTCAGCTTCAGATACCTTGTTCGTCAGTGCAAAGAGGGAGACGTCAGTGACCTTGACATTCGTGTTTTCAAATCCTTGTCCGAATCGGATGATCCCATTGTCGGGCAACTCATCCTTATAGACAGCGAAGTCCAGTCCGTTGGTGAAGGAGAAAATCAGCTTCGGGGCTTCCATTTCGCGAGGTAGATTCTGGTTGTCGATCCCAAGTTATGCTTCTTTTCTTTAGGACGAGAAGAAAGGAATTGAAAAGAGTCCGAACTCATTCTTGTTCATGTATTTATAAGAAGGAATCATTTGTTAAAAGAGTCACTTATTAGAGGGTTTGTTTATTTAGAACGGAATAATCAAAGGTGTAGAGAAGGCAAGGAATCTGATTCGGAGTTGGAAAGGAAAAGAGAGTCTTAAGCAAGACTCCTCGACTCGAAGGATCATTCCTAGACTAACACCTATTGGGGTCCACCCCACCTCGTAAATGAGGTAAAAGGATCTCGGAACCTCTCCGTTTAGGGGTGTCTAAACGATGGCTCCTAAATCCGAGAGAATGTTGGCTATACTTGTCCAAGGTAGAAATGAACATAGTATTCCAACGGAAAGAAGGGTAGTTTGATCCACTAAGGACATGGATACACTACCGCTTTTTGAAAGCAGAACTATCTGATTATAATGGAGAGAGGAATTTTCCCCAGCGGAGTCGCCAGAAATCTGTCGGCATATTTTTTTAGGTTTGTGTGTTTTATTTTGAAGAGGGGTCGCCTACAGAAATTGACGGTGAATTTTTAATTTAGTTTAAATAAATAATTTTGAAAAGTAGTATTTGATTTTGAAAATAATTTTAAATTTGAAAGTTTTAAGATATGAGATTAAACCGATCTCACATCCCAAATAGTTTATATAAACGAGCACCGCACCACAAACCGTGTATCTATCCCTAAGGATAGACACACCGCTTGACGGTGGGGCTCGATTAAATAAACTAGAAGATTTGTGACATCCGTTTGGTCTGCAAAACAATTTTATAAGCCGACAAAATTCTCCTGCTTAATATGAAAACATTAAACAGGGTTTATATTACCTGGGTTCTTTAAAACTCCCTATAAGGGCAAGCCCCTATAGTTAATTACATCTTAAGTGACGGGAATCACCTAAGAAAACTCTCGATAATAATCAATAATTCTGCTCTCAAGAATTTCAAAGTTTAAGGTTTTCGAGGATTGAAATTTGGAATTTCAATAGGGAATGGATCAAATTTGGAACATTTTGTTTTGGGAATCCAAAGGAAGAAAGGTAGGAGAAATCACAGATTCGAAGCGAACTTTGGTAATTTCCCGACTATCCTATTGTTTGGCTTGGATTTAGGAAAATCCTAATATTTATTTAAATGTTTTGATCTTGCCAATTTTAATTAATTAGGGCTTATATTTGTATGATAAAATCAAACAAATAGCCTCGAAGATGTGAGGGTTTATTGTCATACCGGACGACTACCTCGGAATCCTAAGACCGGTTAGAGCTTAATTTACATGACCCGATCATGCAAATGCCTAACAAAAATTGAGGGTTTATGTTGCACTAGGCAAACTACCTCGAAGTCCTATGGCTTAGTTATTTTAATTCTAGGAAAGTTTTGCTGATGTAGATTCAGGTTTTGCTGATGACGATGGCCGTGCTGCCCACCATGCTCCGAGCTCCTTGTTGTTGCAGAGGTTTAGTTTTAGAAATCATAAATCAGGGGATGAGAAAAGTGTTTTGGTTTAGAGAAAATCTTAATTTCCAAGTCTTTTCAATATTTTAATTAAAACAAATCTTAAAGTTGATTATAACGACACCGGTTAAGATCCCACGGTTCCATCCTTCCGGCATCATTATTTTTATCGGATTCACTTAGTCCAGATGAATTTGCTAAACTCAACCGAATGAGTTCCACACTTTCATTTAGACCGTGGGAAATCCCGTTAGCAACACGTAGGTTACATCATCCGAGGTATTCTCGATCATCCAACGGGACGTTTTAATTTAGTTGTAATTGTAGTTTTGTGTTACTGTTTGTGATTAAATTTTGAGTTGTTTTATATTTTGAAATGTTGTGGCGGTGAATTTTATCTTGCAATGACTTTTAACTTAGTTTTGGTTTCGGTTTTAGGGTCTATCCTAAAGGTGTGAGTTTTCATGCAATGATTGTTTATCATGCAAGAAAAATAAGTGCAATGCGAGTTAAATAAATTGCAATAATGTAAATTGCAAGAAAGTAAATCGCAATAAAATAAAAGCGTACCTGGAGGGTCTTTCCGTTATCCCAAGCTGCACTTAAAACACAATTAGAATATTTAAGCAAGTTCCTAGGTAAAGCTAAGGTAAGGGTTATGGTTTTCTACCAAGTTCCTAATCCTATAGCTAGTCATTTCCTATGACGTCTAGGTTCTTTGTGTTTTGGTTTGAGGACGATTTTCTTCATCAAAGAACAATTAAGTCCAATTGTTCTTATAAATGTCCTATCATATTGAGAAAGTGTTTAAGAAGAATCTTAAACATCTTTTCAATACTTCTAGGATTGTTTTAAGTCCAAATGAATTTAATTATATAAATGAATTAATCGTCCAGGGATTCAAGTTTTGTTAACTTGCTCAGTGAACTAGGACATTTGAATATCCTATAAGTGAAGTAACATTTCACTTGATATTCTATTTAGGAGTTATGATAACTAAAGCTTTTGAGGGTAAATTGGTGTTCAAATGATTTAATTTAAGTTAATGGGTTTAAATTTGGAATAGTGTTCAAGTTATTTTAGATTTATTTTGAATTCTTTATGTCTTTGGTGATGTTATATTTAATTCAACTTAATTTAATTTAATTTAATTTAATTGAGTTTTAATTTAATTTAATTCAATTTAATTCAATTTAGTTTGATTTGATTTAATTTAATTTGATTTAATTTAATTTAATTTGATTTAATTTAATTTAACTTGATTTAATTTAATTTACTTAATTTAATTTAATTTAATTTAATTTAATTTAATTTGATTTAACTTAATTTGATTTAATTTGGTTTTATTTATTTAATTTAATTTAATTTAATTCATTTAATTTAATTTAATTTGTTTATTTAATTTAATTTAATTTGTTTATTTAATTTAATTTAATTTAATCTTTAATTTAATTCAACTTTTAATTTTAATTTAATTTAATTTAACTTAATCCAATTTAATTTACTTAATTTAATTTAATTTTTAATTTAATTTTATTTTTTAATTTTAATTGAAATTTTTTAAAAGAGTTTAATAATTTAATTTTAGTTTAATGATTAAGTCTTTTAATGTTTTGAATTTGAGTTATCATTTTAATTAAGAATTAAATATTAATGAAATGATTAATTTAGGGATTTTTAAATTAAAGAACAAATATCTTCCTAATAATATCCCTATTTTAATAATTCCAATTTTATTATTCTTCCAAATTTAATCAATTATTTAATTAAGGTTTAATTATTTTAGAATTTGTTTAATGGGTTTCTACCCTTTAATTATTTAAATTTCAATCATCCAAATCAGATTAGGATCAAATATTTTATTTGTTAATTTTTTATTAAACGTAAAGTTTTAATTAAGGATTAAAAATTTTAATTACCACTTTACCCTTTAAGCTTAATAATTTCATAACTCATTAAATAGAACTCAAATGAACTTGAAATTTTTATGTGACTTCACTCATATGTCAATAAAGACATGAGAGGAGAAAATGTGATTTTTCTGTATTTAATTTATTTATATAATTATTTTTGGTGAAAAATAGAGATTTTCAAGGAAAATTTAATAACATGACCAAGGGAAAGTTTCTGTCCTTAAGAAAATTAGGGGACATTCCTAATGACCAGAGGACCACTTGGACCAATTTTGGTGATTTTTTGAATTATATTATTTTTATTATAATTATTTTAAGTTTTGAAGTGTTAATTAATTTAAAAATAAAATAAATGTTGAAAAATGGATTTTATATTTTTCAAAAATCTCTCTGATATCAAGGAAATCAAAGAATCAAATTTTACAATTTTCTGATTTTTCTATGATTTATTATAATTATTTTAGTGAAAATGCTAGAAAATACATTTTTTTAATTTTAAAATTACCCTAGAGCTTTAAAATTTAATATCTTATTAAATAGACCTAAGAAAAATATGGGGTTTGTTCCTAAGTGATTAAAATTCAAATGTGGCATTTTGGTGAATTTTATTATTTTTGTGATTTTTATTATTTTTTAATTATTAAAAATATTAAAATATTATTAAAAATCAACTTTTTTAGAAAATTGAAATTTTAATTTTCTTAGATTCCCCTAATATCAGAGTGGCTCCAAAACCAATTTGGTGAATTTTTGAAAGGTATTTTAAAAGTTATGAATTTTTAAAGTTTAAAATGACTAAGTGGCTTAATCAACCCAATTAGTGGGGCTAACCAAGTCCAATTGACCTCAAACTTTTATGGTGAATTCCTCTGATCCTAAAGGTCAGTGGAGAATTGATTTCAAGTCAATTTGATGCATGGTTAACTCTAATTAATTAGAGACCTATTTTGGGTGTTTAAGCCAATTAGGGTTGTTTTAAATGAACTAACTCAAAACCTATTTTTCCTAGGGTTCTCTGGTCATAAGGAACATCACCAAATTTTCCTAGAATTTATTTCACAACATGCTATTTATTGGAATTAAAATACTCAAAACAGTAACATGAACTTGAAAAATCAATAACTCTTCATAGGGATGGCCTCTGACTTTGGAAAATTCAGGGAATGTTCCCAAATTCAGAGGCTTCAAAAGCCCTATGGTCTCATGCCATGGTGAATTGTATACATGCATGGAGAATTAAAAGTATGCAGAGAGTAAATAAATTATAAAAATAAAATACTTGATGAAATTGAATGATTTCTTTTCCACATTATTCTCCTCTCGTTCACTCGAGCAAGAGGGTATTTTTATTTTATTTTTCTGATTTTTCTACACGGAGTTATGAATTTTTGAAGTTTAGGGAATTAAATAAATAAGAAAATACCCTAATTTTCCGTTTATCCACGCGGCGCCAACTCATCCTCGGCATCTCCGAAACGCCGCGTGTCGCGCTCCCATTCGACGCCGCCATCCGACTCGGCCGCTCCGGGCCCCACGGTTCTCGTACCTGTCTCCTGGTCCGACGCCATCTGAGCCGTCCGTCCGCCCGTGTATTGAATGGACGGCATCCGTTCATCGTCCCCGAGTGTCCTCACCCGAGAGCCGTCCACACTAAATTCCTAATATCTCACTCGATACTCAATGGATTTTCATGTTCTTATGCTCTATGGATTCATCTTGAAGAGACGAATACATCTATACGGTTATCATGCATTGAAATTAAGGCATTTGAAATGGAGAATCTCTAGAAGCTCGGGATGAAGAATTAGCTCATACCTTTGCTCAGAGAAGTGTGGCTTCGATCTGAGAGTTGTTGCACCTTCGATTGAATCCCAGCAAGCTCCAGATGAAGTCTCCTGGTCTGGTGAATTGCCTAGATGTGATTTCGACCAAGACCGATCACAAAGCTTGGAGGCTGGAGCAACTGGGTGGCTTGGAGATGGGGCTTTTGCTGGTGGACACCTTCCCTTGGTTTGGTGAAGGTGTAGAACCAATCAATTTGGGAATTGGCTCACCGTGGAGAAGTGTCCCGGTTTTGGGTGGAATTTCAACTCCGAAATCGAGCTCACAGAGAAGAAATGGCAGGGGGATCTCACCTGGGGATCAAGTGCTCGTGTATGGGGAGGAGTCCGGAACAATTTTGGCGCAGTTTCCTTAAGGTTTGTTTTCAGCACCTCTCATGGCCGAGAGGGGTGGTGTTTAAATAGGAGAGGGTGGAGGGCCTCCCGTGGAGAGTTAGGGCTTGGGATCGCCTGCTCTCGGCAAGAGAAGAACAGCCTCCAATGGCCACTGGGATGGGGCAGCTCAGCAGGTGAGAATTTCAAGTTGGGCTCACATGTGAGCTCTCGGCCATGGTGTTTTCCGGCGGCCCGGTGGCCGGCCGGCCGTGCATTGGTCACCATCCCGTTCGGTGGGTCGTGGCCGGGGTTTGGTGCATTCAATCGAGGTTTGACATGTGTAAAGTGGTTGAATCAAAGTAGAAAGGGGAAGGGGTCATTTTGGCTCATTTTGGTCAACCCATGCAAATGGGTTGGGTGCACCTTCCCATGGCTAGCTTGGGCTGAAGATAAAGTGGTTTAGGTCGGCTTAATTAGTGGGGAAGGGTCACCATCCAAGTACAATTAAGCTTAAGCATGGTTTAGTGGAGTCATGGAAGTGGCTAAATCACCCTTAAGGGAATCATTAAAGGACTCCCTCCTTTTGCCAAAAATGACATGGTGATGTGTAAAGTGGCTGCCATGGCTTGCATATGGCTTGTGCATGGCTTCATGGCTCCATTTGGCTTGGGAAAAGGTTGGGTCAATTTCATAAAAATGGGTTTTAAGAATTTTGGATATTTTGGTGAAAATTTGCATGAAGCTTGATTTGGAATGGTTTAATTGATGATTTTGAAACTTAGGGGTGATTTTGATTAAATGGATGATGAGGGGAAGTGCCATGTGGGCTTTCGATGGATTTGGGCTTTTGAATGTGGTGAAGTGGGCTTTTAGGAAAGTTTAAGGGGAATGGGCTTTTTGATTTTAGGATGGGCATTTGGGTGAAGATTTTGTGAAGGACTTTGTCAAATAAATGTCATAATTGGTTTAGGGATGTTCTATGAAGGGCTTGGAGTCAATTTGGTGTGATTTGGAGTTGAATTGGTTTGAATTTGGGTTTATTTGGCAAGTGGGCCTATATGGGTCCAAGGGGGCCAAGTTGGGCTAATGTTGGGCTAGGGTTGAAATTGATGTAAAATCAATGTTGAGAAATGTTTATGGGAGTGTTTCAAAGAGGTTTTGACTTTGGTTGGGCTTTGATTTTGGGGTTTGGGCTCATTTGGGTTAGGTTTGGGTTTAGGTCAAAATGGGCCTTTTAGCTTTGGGTTGAATTTGAGTGGGATTTGGGTCCAAATTTTGGGCAAATCATGTTAGTGTTTTGCTTGTGGGGAGGCTAAGGAGGATTTAGAAAAGGTTTGGGGTTAATTGGAGTTGAATTGGGTGAGTTTGGGTTAGGTTCTGGGTCATGGGTCCAAATCGGGCTTTAAGGCCAAAAGTGAGATTGGATCCAAATTTCAATCAAATTGGACTTGGATTTGGTCTAGATTGGTATTGGGGATATTTAATTGAAGTTTAGAATTGAATTGGACCAAAATTGGGGTCAATTGGGTAGGTTTGGTTTGACATTGGGTTCATTTTGGGTTAAAATGGGTCAAATTGGGGGTTTTGACAAAAGTAGGGAAAATTGAAAAAATTGGCCCATGGTGTAGTTGGACAAAATGAAATTAGGAATATTTGAGATTTTCTGGAATTTTCTGAGAATTTTCTGAATTTTTGGATTTTTTGGCCAAGAGGGGTATTTTGGGTATTTGGAGGGTATTGGGAGGTTTTCTTGAAATTTTTGGTATTTTTGGGTATGGATGATCAATTTAAGTGATGTGGAAATGTTTGGGAATGATTTTGGAGAATTTTGGGTAATTTGGAATTTTTTGAGAAATTTGGGTAATTTCAAGGGTTTTGGGTAAGCTAGCGTGTGTAGGGTCCCTGGGGTCAAAAATTGAAAATTTGAGAAATTGAAGATTGGGTGGATGTAAGTGGAAAGAAGTCATTTTGGTTGAGCCATGAAGCCATATCAAGCCCATATGAGCCATGAAGGGACCCATTTGAGGCATTCACTATGTTGTTCCTAACCTCTTAGCCGAGGGCTTAGGGGTTAAGGACCATCCATGTGAATCACCTACATGAGTCAGAGGTCAAGTTAGGTATGGGTGTGGTTTTAGGAGGTATGTGGAAGTGTAGTGTGTAGGTGTAGTGTATAAGTGTAGTGTGTGTGTAAGTCAGCCCCTTCACTGGACCGAGTCACCCAGTAGCGGTCCTAGGCCAAAGAGTCCTATAGGAACTCATCCTTTAAACTTCCACATTTGATTTCAACCCTCTAGGTGATTAGGGGTCTACAGTCAAGTTTGTGGAGTTTGCGGGGAGTTAAGAAGTGGTTTGAATTTCTAAAAGGTGGGTCCCAATTCTAGTCCTCTAAGATAGTCAAAGGAAAAGCCTAAGGCTAGATCCTAAGTACTAAAGAGAAGAAGAGAAGACCTCATCAAAAATGAGGTCAACAACCAAAAATACCCCTAAAACCCTAAAATCTCTCAAAATTCTCAAATCACCTAAATTACCCATAATTATCCAAAAACCATTCCAAAATATTCCCTACCACTCAAATTAACCACAATTACCCACAATTGCCACATTTCCCCCAAAATAACCAAAATGCCCCTCTTAGCCTAAAATTCCAAAAAATTTCAACAATTCCCATAAATTTCCAAAACCTCCCAAATATTCCCAATTTCATTTCTCTCAACTACTATATGACCCAATTTGGCCAATTTAACCAAAAAGCCCCAATTTCACCCATTTAACCCAAAAGTGCCCAAATTAAACTCAATGTCTACCCAATTTATCCCAACCTTACCCAAAATAAATTACAAACTTTAATTCAACATCTCCAATACCAATATAAACCAAATCCAAGCCCATTTTGACCCATATTTGAGTTCAATTTCACTTAAAACCCAAAATCCCCAATTTTGCCTAAGTAACCCAAATCCCCCAAATTTACCTAATGTCAATCAATTTCTCCCCAATTTGAATCCTAAACCCTTCATAATACTCCTCTGAACTGAGTTGGACTATCAATTCCTCCCAATTTCGATCTAAGCCCCATTCAAATCCACTTAAACCAAGCTTACCCAATTTTCACCTAAACATACTATATACCCAAAATCTCCCAAATTGATTGCCCTAAACCTCAAATTTCCACCCAATTAATGTTAGGAACTCTTTATGACATTCCCCTAGACCATTTGGAACCTTCAACTGGCCTTGGAACCAACTATAGCCCAACATAGACCTAATCTTAGCCAACTTGCCCTAAATTCACCAAAACACTAAACCAAGCCAAATTGATCCCCCAAACCAATCCAAAACCACTCCAAGCTTTCCCTAAACCTTTTATGACAATCATATACAAAATATTACTCAATCATTTTGGATCAACCCAAGCTCAAACCCAAGTTAGCCCAATGTGAACCTAAAGTAACCCAAATGAATCTATGACCTAATTTAATCAAGTTGAACCAAATGTGACCAAACTAACTCCTACACAGCCACTAAACTCATCCTAGGAACCACCCAAGATGCTCTTAGCCAAAGTTAGTGAACCAAGGACTAAGGGATCCTAAATTTGGTGGATCCTCATCCATATTTGCTCAAACCATTGGGATCCTTGCCAAATTTGCTCACCAAACTTAATTGCTCCCACTTGATGGCTTGGCTCACCTGACTACTGAGTCACTTGACCCATGGACAGCTCCCCTGTCCATGCAGACTGGCCTAGTCACCAGAGCAGCCCAAACTGAGAGCCACATTCAAGCCAAGCAAACCTAAACTCCACTCCATAGCCAGGTCAGCCTAAAATTTCTATTGGAGCTCATCTGCCCTCCACCTAGACAGTTGAATTCACTCATCACAAGCCCCTGAGCTCAGCCCAAATACCATGGCCATAAATAGATTTATTCATGGCTAAAACCAGGTACTGAAAAATTTCCTAACCAAACTCTGCCAAAACTTCACCAGAGCTCCTCTAGACCTCCCTAAGATCATTCTAGCCATTTTCCCCCTCAGATTCCCACTGCCAGAGCTCAATTTTAGAGCTCAAATTTGGGTTGATAATAGGACATATTTCACCACAGCTCCATAGTGAACCAAGTTCAATTAACTACACCTACACCTTCATAGCAATGAAAGAAGAAGATCCCTCATCAAAGCCAATCACAAAAGGCCTTTGCACTAGACTTCCATCAACACCTGAAATCGGGTCTGGTCGAGTTTGGGTCTAGACAATTCACTAGGGCAAAAGGCTCCATCTGGAGGTTCGTTGGGACCAATCGAAGCTAGCCATCTAATTGAGGCCTCCTCTCTCCGACAAAGATATTGAACTTACTCTTCTTCCCGAGCTTTTCTTCATCATCCATAATTATATACTATATTACATACCGTAAAAACCATATGGATAGGTTTATCTAGGCTAGATGAAGCTTTAGAAACAAACCCCATGTGATTTAGTTGAATATAGCACGAGATCCTAGATCTATAAGGTGGACGGCTCACAGGTTACACCAGTTGGGGATGAAGACGCGCGACATGTTTGATCGTGCGTGTATCAAATGGAGGGCCAAGATTGCGCCGGATGAACTCCTGTCCATAAAGCGTGGAGCTGAGTCAGATGACGGCATCGAATGGGAGCATGTTGCGTGGACTGTAGCAGCTGCCGAGGATAGAGTCAGCGCTGCATGGTTTAAATAGAAAAATAGGATATTTTTGAATTATTTAAATCACCTAAACTGTAAAAATCCATAACTCGGTGTAGAAAAATCACAAAAATAAAAGAAAAATACCCACTTGCTCAGTGAACAGAGGAGAATAGTGTGGAAATGATTTGAAGTTTATTTAATGCATGTATGATTTTTAATTAATTAAATACCCTCTAGGGTCTTTTGATTCTCCATGCCTGTAGACATTTCACCATGGCTTGATATTTTGGTATGTTATTGCCTCTGTCATAAGGGATATCCCCTGATTTTTCCAAGGTCAGAAGAAATCCCTAGACAGAGAACCCTATTTTCCAAGCTTAAGTTTCTGTTTTCATAAATTAAATCTAAAAATTATGGTAGGTTCCTTATTGTCAAAGAACCCTAGGAAAAATTCATCATGGATTAAAATAGTGAAAATAAGCTTAATTGTCCACTTAAACTAAAAGAGTCTTTTAATTAATTATCACAAAATAAAAATCAAAATAATATAAAAATTTTTCTCCACTGTGCTTCAGGGACAGAGGAACTCACCTAAAAATTTTGGAGCCATTTGGAAGTAATTTCATAAGTCAAATATTCTTTCTAAGTCCAATGGCATTTTTGGTATTTAAATGATTTTTAAAAATTAAAATACAATTCAAAAAATTATGAAAATGGTTTTCAGAGTTCTTTGTGATTAAAGGAATTTTATAACAATAAAATTATAATTTATGTAAAAATCTCATTTCAAATATATTTTTAATATTTAAATAATTAAAAAATAAGAAAAATCACAAAATTAATAAAATGCACGGAAATGTCCAAAATTGTTTCCTAAACACTTAGAAGCAATTGGAATTTTTTTTCTTGCTGTCCAAATGAAGATATTAATTTTCTAAGGCTCAAAATATTTTATAAAGATTAAAAAAAGATTTTCTACAATTTCTCACTAAAATAATTCTAATAAATCAAATAAAAAACGAAAAAAATATAAAATTTGCTTCTCTAGGTTCCCTGACCACAGAGAGATTTTTAAAAAATACAAAACATAATTTTCCACCTTTAAAATATTTTTATTTAATAAATACTCCAGAACTTAAAATAATTGTAATAATTAAAATATAATTCAAAAAATCATGAAATTTGGTCCAAGTGGTTTTCTAGCCTAAGTTTACCTCCAGTTAACATATGAAGGGATTAAGGTCTGCCTTTGTTATGATATTGAATTTTCATTGAAAAATCCTATTTTTGTATGAAATTAAATATATAAATTAAATTAAATTTTGGAAAATCACATTTTTTTCTCTGATGTTATAATTAATCCCTAAGTAAGGTAGGATAAAAAAATCCAAAGTCATTTGAATTATGTTTGATGAACTATGGAGTGATAAGGCCTTAGAGGCAAAATTGTAATTTTTTAAACTTAATGATAACGAATATGTAGTCTTAATTTAAGAAGGTAGAATGGGCAAGTATTGATCTTAATAAGTGCATTTGAATGTTTGAAACATAGGGGAATAATTGGTAGAAACCAACCTCACTCCTATTATTTGGAAAATTATAAAATCTCCAATTTATTAAATGATCAACGTTTGGAAGTTAATTAAAAATCAAATAATCCTAGATTTAGGGGTATGATTTTGGAAGTCATTAATTCACTAATCAAACCACCCTCACTTGGTGTTTAAAGGATATCATGATATTTTGATAGAAATTCTTGCAACTTAAAATTTAATTTTCTCTCAAATTGCAAAATACACTCACCTAAAGTCTTAAGGGCTTAGTAGTGAGTTAGGCTAAATCAAACTAGCTAAAAGAGGATTAGAAAGGTTAATATAAAAAAAATTCAAACATTTTGAAATACTACAAGTCCAAAACAAAAAAAAGAAAATTTGACTAAATGGCCTAATAACATTAATCTGCCCCTTTAGGGCCTTCACACACATAATCCACTAAAGAGATGACAAATGAAATTTACCCTTACTTTTTTGGATTAATCAAAACTCTAGTTCACTAAGCATAAGTGTAATCAAAACACTAGTTAACTGAGCATAAGAGTATGAAAGGGATAAATCATTTAATAACTATAATAAGTCCAAAAGGACCTCAAGTAAGTTTAAAAGTATTGTGAATTATCCGAGTTTCTCCTGGAACTTTTCATAAGTCTTCTGGACACCTTGTAGGACCATTACACCTATTATATGTATTTAAATAAGGAAATCTAATAAATGAATATAATTCACCGGGTTATGACCTAGAACTTTATAAGCTTGTGACGAACATATCCATATGGTTTTACTTCCTTGCAAAATATAAATGTTTATTGCAAGAATACTAAAGATTCAGGTGTAGATGACAAGAAGACCCACCAGGTATGCTTTTATTTTATTATAATTTACTTACCTGCACTCTACTGTACTTCCTGTTCTTATAAATTTACATGCTAAACAACAATGCCCCCTGTTGACCTCATTTTTGATGAGGTCTTCCCTTCTTCTTTTTAGTGCTTAGGATCTAGCCTTAGGCTTTTCCTTCGACTATCTTAGAGGACTAGAATTGGGACCCGCCTTTTAGAAATTCAAACCACTTCTAAACTCCCCGCAAACTCCACAAACTTGACTATAGACCCCTAATCACCTAGAGGGTTGAAATCAAATGTGGAAATTTAAAGGATGAGTTCCTATAGGATTCTTTGGCCTTAGGATCGCCTCAGGTGGCCCGGTCGCAGTGAAGGGGCCGACTTACACTACACTTACACACTACATTTCCACACACTTCCTAAAACCACACCTATACCCAACTTAACCTCCCGACTCATGTAGGTGATTCACATGGATGGTCCTTAACCCCTAAGCTCTTGGCTAAGAGGGTTAGGAACAACATAAGTGAATGCCTCAAATGAGTCCTTTCATGGCTCATATGGGCTTGAAATGGCTTCATGGCTCAACCAAAATGACTTCTTTCCACCTAGATTCACCCAATCTTCAATTTCCCAAATTTTCAATTTTTGACCCCGGGACCCTACACCTACTAAACCTACCCAAAACCCTTAAAATTACCCAAATTTTTGCAAAATTTCCAAATTACCCAAAATTTTCCAAAATCAATCCCAAACATCTCAACATCACTCAAATTGATCATCCATACCCAAAAATACCAAAGATTCCAAAAATACCCCCCAATACCCTCCAAATACCCAAAATACCCTTCTTGGCCTAAAAATCCAAAAATTTAGAAAATTCCCAAAAAATTCCAGAAAATCCTAAATATTCCCAATTTTATTTTGTCCAACTACACCATGGGCCAATTTTGTCAATTTACCCTACTTTTGTCAAAACCCCCAAATTGACCCATTTTAACCCAAAGTGAACCCAATGTTAAACCAAACCTATCCAATTGACCCAAATTCTGGTCCAATTCAATTCTAAACTTCAATTCAACATTCCCAATACTAATCTAGACCAAATCCAAGTCCAATTTGATTGACATTTGGATCCAATCTCACTTTTGGCCTTAAAGCCCAATTTGGACCCATGACCCAAACTTAACCCAAACTCACCCAATTCAACTCCAATTAACCTCAAATCTTTTCTAAATCTTCCTTAACATTCCCACAAACAAAACCCTAACATGATTTGCCCAAAATTTAGACCCAAACCCCACTCAAACTCAACCCAAGGTTAAAAGGCCCATTTTTGACCTAAGCCCAAACCTAACCCAAATTCAACCCAATTCAAATCCAAATCACCCCCAATTTGTTTCAAATCACTCATGACACATCTATGAGCTAAACCCAACAATTATTTGGCCCAACCTCTTTACAAAATTCCCATCCATAAATTCATTTGTAAACTTAAGGGCCCATTCCTTAAACCATTTTAAAAGCCCACTTCCACCAAATCCAAAGCCCCAAAAATTCTTCCAAAGCCCATATGACATTTCCCCTCATCATACTTTCAATTAAAATCATCCCTAAGTCCTAAACCAATGATCAAATATTTCTAAATGAAGCTTCATCCAAATTTCCACCAAATTATCCAAAATCCTTAAAATCTTTTTTTATGAAATTGACCAAACTTTTTGCCAAGCCAAAGGTGAGCCATGAAGCCATGCATGAGCCACATGTGAGCCATGAGAGCTTTGGACACTCCACCATGCCATATTGGGTAAGAAGAGGGGGGCTTTCCTTAATCCCTAAAGCTCATTAGCCTTAATCATGTTTCACCTAAACTTAAATTTAATCCAAATATATTTGGATAGAGACTTCTCCATGCCAAACCAGCTGATCCCTTTGATCCCCCACAGCATCCAAAGCCACCTTGAAGGGTGCACCAAGCCCAAATGGGTGGATTGACCCATTTAGACTCAAAACTAGCCATGCCCCATTCTACTTTGATTCAACCACTTTACACATGGCATTTGCCAATCGCCTACACTAAACCCAGACCACGACCCACCCGACCAAGATGGTGACCATTGCACAGCCGGCCGGCCACCAGGCCGCCGGAAAACACCATGGCCGAGAGCTCACATGTGAGCCAACATTGAAATTCTCACCTGTTGAGCTGCCCCATGCCTAGTGGTCACCATGGCTGTTCTTCTCCTCACCGGAGCAGTCGATCCCGAGCCCTAACTCCCCCAGGAGGCCCTCGACCAGCTTCTGTTTAAACTCCACCCCTCTCGGCCATGAAAGGAGAGAAGCATAAACCTTGCCAAAACTACGCCAAAATTGTTCCGGACCCTCTTCCACCCTTAGAGCATTTGATCCCGGTGGAATTCCCCTGCCATTTCTCCTCCGAAAGCTCGATTTCGAGTTGAAATTCCACCCAAAACCAGGACACTTCTCCACAGGTGAGCCAATTCCCAAATTGATTGGCTCTACACCTTCACCAGACCAGAGAAGGTGTCCACCATAAAAAGCCCCATCTCCGGACCACCCGAGTTGCTCCAGCCTCCAAGCTTTGTGATCGGGCTTGGTCGAAATCATATCCGGACAATTCACTGGACCGGGAGACTTCATGCGGAGCTTCACAGGACCCGATCGAAGGTGCAACAACTCTCGGATTGAAGCCACACTTCTCCGAGCCAAGGTATGAGCTAACTCTTCATCCCGAGCTTCGGAGATTCTCCATTTTAAATGCTTTAGTTTCAATGCATGTTAACCGTATAGATGTGTTCGTCTCTTCGAGACGAATCCGTAGAGTATAAGAACATAAAAATCCATCGAGAATCGAGTGAGATCTTAGGGATTTAGTGTGGACGGCTCTCGGGTGAGAACGCTCGGGGACGATGAACGGATGCCGTCCATTCAATACACGCGCGGACGGACGGCTCGGATGGCGTCGGACCGGGAGACGGTACGAGAACCGCGGGGCCCGGGCCGCCGACTCAAGTGGCGGCGTCGAATGGGAGCGCGCCGCGTGGCCTTTCGGAGCCGCCGAGGATGCGTTGGCGCCGACTCGGATAAGTAGAAAATTAGGGATTTTTTGATTTATTTAATTCCCTAAACTTCAAAAATTCATATCTCCGTGTAGAAAAATCGGAAAAATAAAATAAAAATACCCTCTTGCTCGGTGAAGAGAGGAGAATAATGTGGAAAAGAAATCACTTAATTTCATCAAATATTTTATTTTTTATGATTTATTTACTCTCTGCATTGTTTTAATTCTCCATGCATGCATACAATTCACCATGGCATGAGACCATAGGGCTTTTGAAGCCTCCGAATTTGGGAACATTCCCTGAATTTTCCAAAGTTAGAGGCCATCCCTATGAAGAGTTCTTGATTTTTCAAGTTCAGGTCACTGTTTTGAGTATTTTAATTCCAGTAAATAGCATGTTATGAAATAAATTCTAGGAAAATTTGGTGATGTTCCTTATGACCAGAGAACCCTAGGAAAAATAGATTTTGGCTTAGTTCATTCAAAACAACCCTAATTGGCTTAAACACCCAAAATAGGTCTTTAATTAATTAGAGTTAACCAGGCATCAAATTGACTTGAAATCAATTCTCCACTGACCTTTAGGATCAGAGGAATCCACCATAAAAATTTGAGGTCAATTGGACTTGGTTAGCCCCACTAATTGGGTTGATTAAGCCACTTAGCCATTTTAAACTTTAAAAATTCATAACTTTTAAAATACTTTTTAAAAATCCATCAAATTGGTTTTGGAGCCTCTCTGATATCAGGGGAATCTAAAAAAATTAAAATTTAAATTTTCTAAAAAAGTTGATTTTTAATAATATTTTAACATTTTTAATAATTAAAAAATAATAAAAATCACAAAAATAATAAAATTCACCAAAATGTCACATTTTGAATTTTAATCACTTAGGAACAAATCCCACATTTTTCTTAGGTCTATTTAGTGAGATATTGAATTTTAAAGCCCTAGGGTAATTTTAAAATTAAAAAAATGTATTTTCTAGCATTTTCACTAAAATAATTATAATAAATCATAGAAAAATCAAAAAATTGCAAAATTTGCTTCTCTGGTTTCCTTGATATCAAAGAGATTTTTGAAAAATATAAAACCCATTTTTTCAACATTTATTTTATTTTTAAATTAATTAACACTCCAAAACTCAAAATAATTATAATAAAAATAATATAATTCAAAAAATCACCAAAATTAGTCCAAGTGCTTCTCTGGTCATTAGGAATGTCCCCTAATTTTCTTAAGGACAGAAACTTTCCCTTGGTCATGTTATTAAATTTTCCTTGAAAATCTCTATTTTCCACCAAAAATAATTATATAAATAAATTAAATACAGAAAAATCACATTTTCTCCTCTCATGTCTTTATTGACATATGAGTGAAGTCACATAAAAATTTCAAGTTCATTTGGGTTCAATTTAGTGAGTTATGAAATTATTAAGCTTAAAGGGTAAAATGGTAATTAAAATCTTTAATCCTTAATTAAAACTTTAGGTTTAATAAAAAATCAACAAGTAAAATATTTGATCTTAATCTGGTTTGGATGATTGAAATTTAAATAATTAAAGGGTAGAAACCCATTAAATAATTTTAAAATGATTAAACTTTAATTAAATAATAGATTAAATTTGGAGGAATAATAAATTGGAATTATTAAAATAAGGGATATTTATTAGGAAGAGATTTATTCTTTAATTTAAAAATCCCTAAACTAATTATATCATTAATACTCAATTTTTAATTAAAATGATAACTCAAATTTAAAATATTAAAAGACTTAATTAAATTATTAAACTCTTTTGAAATTTCAATTAAAATTAAAAATAAAGTAAATTAAAGATAAATTAAAATTAAATTAAATTAAATTAAATTAAATTAAATTAAATTAAATTAAAATTAAATTAAATTAAAATTAAATTAAATTAAATTAAAACAAATTAAATTAAATTAAACTAAATTAAAATTAAATTAAATTAAATTAAATTAAATAATTAAATTAAATTAAATTAAATTAAAAAAAATTAAATCAAATTAAATTAAATTAAATTAAATTAAATAAATTAAATTAAATTAAATAATTAAATTAAATTAAATTAAATTAAATCAAATTAAATTAAAATTAAATCAAATTAAATTAAAATTAAATCAAATCAAATTAATTAAACACCAAATCAAATTAAATTGAACTATATTAAACTAAATTAAAACTCAATTAAATTAAGTTGAATTAAATATAACATCACCTAAGACATAAAGAATTCAAAATAAATGTAAAGCAACTTGAACACTATTCCAAATTTAAACCCTTTAACTTAAATCAAATCATTTGAATACCGATTTACCCTTGAAAGCTTTGATTATTATAACTCCTAAATGGAACATCAAATGAAGTGTTACCTCACTCATAGGATATTCAAATGTCCTAGTTCACTCGAGCAAGTTAACAAGACTTGAAAACCTCGGACGATCGATTCATTTATATAATTAAATTCATTTGGACTTAAAACAATCTCGGAAATATTGAAAAGATGTTTAAGATTCTTCTTAAGCACTTCCTCAATATGATAGGATATTTATAAGAACAATTGGACTTAATTGTCCTTTGATGAAGAAAATCGTCCTCAAACAAAAACACAAAGAACCTAGACGTCATAGGAGTTGACTAGCTATAGGATTAGGAATTTGGTAGAAAACCATAACCTTTCCCCTAGCTTTACCTAGGAACTTGCTTAAATATTCTAATTGTGTTTTAAGTGCAACTTGGGATGACGGGAAGACCCTCCAAGTACGCTTTTATTTTATTGCAATTTACTTTCTTGCAATTTACTTTCTTGCAATTTACTTTATTGCAAATGCATTTTACTTTTCTTGCATGATAAAACAATCTGTTGCATGAAAACCCACACCTTTAGGATAGTCCCTAAAACTCGAAATCAAAACTAAGTTAAAAGTCATTGCAAGATAAAATTCACCGCCACAACATTTCAAAATATAAAACAACTCAAAATTTAATCACAAACAGAACACAAAACTACAATTGCAACTAAATTAAAACGCCCCGTTGGATGATCGGGAATACCTCGGATGATGTAACCTACGTGTTGCTAACGGGATTTCCCACGGTCTAAATGAAAGTGTGGAACTCATTCGATTGAGTTTAGCAAATTCATCTGGACTAAGTGAATCCGATAAAAATAATGATGCCGGAAGGATGGAACCGTGGGATCTTAACCGGTGTCGTTATAATCAACTTTAAGATTTGTTTTAATCAAAATAAAAAAACACTTGGAAATTAAGACTTCTCTAAACCAAAACACTTCTCTCATCCCCCGATTTATGATTTCTAAAACTAAACCTCTGCAACAACCAGGAGCTTGGAGCATGGTGGGCGGCACGACCATCGTCGTCGCAAAACTTAAACCTACTTCAAGCAAAATCTTCTTAGAATTAAAACAACAAAGCCATAGGATTTCGAGGTAGCTTGCCTAGTGCAACATAAATCCTCAACTCTTCGTTAGGCATTTGCATTGCAAATTAAGCCCTAACCGGTCTTAGGATTCCGAGGTAGTCGTCCGATACGACATAAACCCTCACATCTTCTAAATGCTATTTGTTTGATTTTATCATACAAATATAAGCCCTAATTAATTAAAATTGGCAAGATTGAAATACTAAATAAACATTAGGACTTTCCTAAATTCAAGCCAAACAATAGGATAGTCGAGAAATTACCGAAGTTCACTTCGAATCAGTGATTTCTCCTACCTTTCTTCCTTTGGATTCACAAAACAAAATGTTCCAAATTTGATCCATTCCCTATTGAAATTCCAAAATTCAATCTTTGAAAACCTTAAAGTTTGAAATTCTTGAGAGCGAATTATTGGTTATTATCGAGAGTTTTCTTAGGTGATTCTCGTCACTTAAGATGTAATTAACTATAGGGGCTTGCCCTTATAGGGAATTTTAAAGAACCCGAGTAATATAAACCCCGTTTAATACTTTCATATTAAGCGGGGAATTTGTCGGCTTATAAAATTGGTTCGCAGACCAAACGGATGTCACAAAACTTCTAGTTTATTTGATCGAGCCCCACCCTCAAGCAGTGTGTCTATCTTTAGGGATAGATACACGGTTTGTGGTGCGGTGCTCGTTTATATAAACTATTTGGGATGTGAGATCGGTTTAATCTCATATCTTAAAACTTTCAAATTTAAAATTATTTTCAAAGTCAAATACTACTTTCTAAATTATATATATATTTAAATCAAATTTAAAATTTAAATTCGCCGACAACTTACGTTAGGCGACCCCTTTTAAAAAACATCACACAACCTAAAAAATATGCCGACAGCATTTACGGCGACTCCGTCGAGGACGATTCCTCTCTCCATTATAATCAAATAATTCCGCTTTCAAAAATCGGTAGTGTATCCATGTCCCTAATGGATCAAACTACCCTTCTTTCCGTTGGAATACTATGTTCATTTCTATCTTGAACAAGTATAGCCAACATTCTCTCGGATTTAGGAGCCACTTGTTTAGACACCCCTAAACAGAGAGGTTCCGAGATCCTTTTACCTCATTTACGAGGTGGGGTGGACCCCGATAGGTGTTAGTTTAGGAATGATCCTTCGAGTCGAGAAGTCTTGCTTAAGACTTTCTTTCCCTTTCCAACTCGAATCGGATTCCTTACCTTCTCTACACCTTTGAACGTTCCGTTCTAAATAAACAAACCCTCTAATAAGTGATTCTTTTAACAAATGATTCTTTTTTTATAAATACATGAACAAAGAATGAGTTCGGACTCTTTTTAATTCCTTTCTTTTCGTCCTGAAGAAAAGAAGCATAACTTGGGACCGACAACCAGAATCTACCTCGCGAAATGGAAGCCCCAAAGCCGATTTTCTCCTTCACCAACGGATCTGGACTTCGCCGTCTATAAGGATGAGCCGCCCGACAATGGGGTCATCCGATTTGGACGAGGATTTGAAAACACGAACGTCGAGGTCACCGACGTCTCCCTCTTTGCAGCGACAAACAAGGTATCCGAAGCCGAGGAGCCACTCGCTCGAGTTCGACCTTAGGTCAACCCAAGAGTTTCCTCCCTGCAAAGGGTCCCGACTAGGAGGAGTACTCGCCGTCCGCGGGAGGATCGTTCTTACTACCCCCACTTGGTCTAGTTGTTTCGCACCTACCCCGACTTCGCCAAATCAAAGGGGAAAGAAATCCGGAACTATGGTAAACCCGTTACCGTGGAGGGTACGGATCTTCCTGTAAGACCTTCGTTTTCGAAATCGGGTCCGGTTCAAAGATTCCGTCGCCGACAAAGACCCAAAGAAGAAATAGAAATAGAAGGATCGCCGGGGAAGCCGGAAGCTGCTGAGATTGCCTTCCGGAGGAAATTCCGAGTTGCCGGAATATACACCGTTACCGGAATATACACCACCGCCCGACTACATACCACTTTTGGGAGGAAGCGGGTTCCATCCCCTCTCCGCCGCAGAGGATGAGGAGAATGTTCGCAAGATTGTCGCCACATTACCTCGGCCCGCATACTACAACGATAGCGCAAGAAAAGAACTAGAACTACGCCGTTTGCTCGACTGCAAACTTTGGTAGAAAAGCTAGCAAAGAAGGAAAAGCGCCCGTGTCGGAAATTCTACGAAGGATAGGGCGGGTGCCGGTCAAATCCCGTCTTGGGCCCCGAGTAGAACCCGCCGTCATGATAGAAAAGCCAAGCAAGAGAATGAAGGCTAGCCCGCCTGTCGTAGTATCGGGATTACGGATTAGGGAGGATACCACCTTCCAGGCATTTGGCGACCGGACCATCCGGTCCTAGACCTTCTGCTGCTAGAAGGATGGTGTGGCGTCCCACTACGGGGCGAGTTGAGATTGAAACGAGCGGCTCGAGAGAGAAAGTCTCGCCGGGAGGCCGGAATGCGAAGAAAGTGCTACTTGCGATGAAGGGGACTCGTGAAAAAAGGACCCGGCAACCATCGCATGACAACCACAAAGATACACAGAAAGCTCCGCTAGAAGATGCCATGGAAAAGTTGAGAACCGACATCCGACGGTTAGCAAAAGAAAGAGAAGAAAAGTTCGGAGATGAGATCGACTCATCGGAATTCATGGACAACGAATATGCAGAAATCAACATGGTTGAGACACGAGCTTCATCGGCTTCTCGAGGTGCTCCTGCGGCTGCGAAAGAGAGGAGCCGGAACCGATGAAGAGACGGCTTCGGGAAAAGGACGACACGATCGCTCAAATGGCGAAGAGGATGGAAGAGATGGCCGTAGCTGCGGCCACTCTCCAGAGTCAAGTACAACCACTTAGAGAGACACCCCCAGAGGTCATTCACATTGTAGACGGAGGAAAGGAGATTACATCCGTCAATGGGGATGATCAGCTGAAAAAGGATACAACACAAAGTTATAATCAACTTTAATGTTCCCCTACTAAAATATTAAGGCATCTCAATTTAAATGTTTCCAAAACATAACACTTCTCTTCTATCCTCAATTGCCACTTCTGTAAACTAAACCCGCTATGACGAGGAGCTTGGAGCACATATGGTGGGCAGCATGACCATCTTTAATATCAAAACTTGTCTATCAGTAAAACCATTTCTTATGAATTTAAACAACTCATAGGACTTCGAGGTAGCCTGCTTAGTGCAGCATAAATCCTCACATTTTCTTTAGGCCCTTGCATAATCATGTTCTATAAGATAAGCTCTAACTCGCTTTAGGATTCTGAGGTTGTCATCGGGTATGACATAAACCCTCCTATCTTCCAGGCCATTCACATGATCGGTATCAAGTGAATGTAAGTCTTAAATAATAAAATTGACAGAATGAAACACCAAATAAATATCCTAAATCAAAGCCAAACCATAGGATAGTTTGGGAAGACATCAAGATTTTCCTTGAATCTATGTCCTTCCCCTAGCCTTCTCTCCTTTAGATTCTGATGAAATGAAATGT
>JAKZJZ010001144.1:0-31002 GCA_022702705.1 Papilionanthe hookeriana x Papilionanthe teres | reverse complement strand
TCAGGTTTAAGTTCGAATGAATTAGCAGCTACATCAGGGTTTTGAATAGTTAAATGAATTTCATCTAATGTAGGGTTGGCATAATCTCATAATGGTCTCTGTTGATTGATATTTTCATTTTCAGGTATATTTGCCATTTGCGTTAAATTTTTAATTTCTCTTTTTTGTTTTCTAATTCTTTTAATTGTACGCTCTAATTCTGAATCGTAAGGTATTAATTTTTCATTTCCAAATTTTCACATACAATTTTATAAAATAAATTTTAAAATAGTCCGTTACTTAAGTAAATAATTTTTTTACTTCCCCGGCAACGAAGCCAAAAACTTGACCCACTTTTAATATTTATGCAATTTATGTTTATAACAACGACACCAAAAACTTGATCCCGCTTAAAATATAGATATATGATTTAATGTATAATGTGGATTCTACACAAGTATACGTATCATATCAAGTAATACAGGGCTCTAGTGGAGTCCTGGTTATCGATCCCATAGGGAAGTTTTTAACAGATTTGTTATCAGCTAAATTCAAAAGGAATTACTTACTAATAAAGTGAACGAGAATTCAAAGTAACTATCGCAACTAAAGTAAACTAATGCTTGAAATAAGTTGATTTAAATAATTCAGAAAAAAAAGTATCATTCTCCTTATTTTTTAGAAAGTTAAGAGAATGATGAATTTAAATAGAATTTTTAAATTGTATTGTGACAAATAGGAGCATTCCTATTCTTTACCCTTTGGTCCAGGTGCAAAGAACATTGACTAATCCTATGTTTGATTACTGAATCTGCGGCTAGTTCGGGAGGATACCGGTCGCCACTTCAGAGCTCCCACGTTCCCCTCACCGGAGGGCTAACATCTACACTTCAGCTCTCAAACAGTAGGACCGAATTGAGTATTTTAGTCTGTCTCACTAAAATATCCAATTCTACGCCCGATAATTAATTTTTCCCTATTTATTTGCACCCGCCTTCCAAGGCTTTTGACTTCCCTGAATATTGGATGTAATTTGTACTATAGTTGATAATTCAACATATTTTAACTACTCAATTGGCCAGATTTAAAGTAAATTAAGTTTTAAGTAAAAAATTATCACAATTTATTTTAATATTATATTATGTGCTTCTTTTTAATTTTATCAATCCACATAATTTTCATAAACAAGGAGAAAGACTAAGAAAACTACTCAGAATGCATGGGAATAAAACAAAGCATGATTTCATTTAAAGTTAACAACAATAGACAAAGATATTTATCTTGATTTCCTCCCTGACGGACTCCTGAAGTTCCTTTGACTTTTCCTTCTAGTACAACAAACTAAATAGCACTCAACTAATGAACTCACTAAACACACTCAGACTTACATAAAAGACTCTAGAGAAACTTTTTAAGACTCAAAAGACACACTAATGAAACACACATTTGGCTTCTATTTATAGAGGTAAGCAAAGGTCCAAGGGGTGCTTAAACACCTCTTCAAAAAGTGTCCAGGTTCAATTTATATGCATTTTGAACTGCCTCGCCGTAGGCGGGGAACGACCTCGCCGTCAGCGGGGCTTCTAGAAGGTCTTCAAATTGCACGATCTCGCTGTCGGTGGGCTCGGGCTCGCTGTCAGCGAGGTAGTTATAATTCCTTCAGAAATTCTCCTCACGATCTCGCCGTCGGCGGCCTCGATCTCGCCGTCGGCGAAGTAGTTATATTTGCATGAATTTCCTCCTTTTTGATCCAAATTTGCTCCATTTCATGTTTTTTGCTTCCATCACTTATAAATCTTCATTCCTGCAATAAAATAAAGAAAATACCTTTCTTTAAAGCGCAATTTCATCAAAAATAGTTATGAATTTCTTGATGTATTTTTTTGTGATCAAGGACTATGCCCAGATATTCTCAAAGAAGGTTATTATGATTTATGGCAAGCCAATGAAACTGCTTAAATGGACCTTGGATTTTGATCTTTCTAAGGCACCACCAATTGTCCCTATTTGGTTCAGCCTTCCAAACCTCAAATTACCTTTCAATAATCATAGAATCATATATGACATTGCAGATTCAATGGGAAGGCCCCTCAAGTTAGATATACCCTCTGCCAATGTAACAAGAATCTCAAAGGCTAGGTTCTTAGTGGAAAGAGACATCACACAACCTTACCTTGATGGAGTCTAGCTGGGTACTGGCAGCCTATAGTGATGGAGTATCAACCCCTTTATTGTAAACACTGCCACATCTTTGGACATACTATGGACCAATGTTTCAGAATCCATCCTAAACTGAGGCCTTATAATGTCAAAGGTAAGAATATTGCAGATCAAGTCACACATAAATCCTCTCAAGCCCATATATAGACTCCAGGTCCTTCTGGGGGTGTACATAATACTGGCCCTCTACCTATGACTGACCAGTTGGAACCCTTACAGGGTCAAAATATTTCTGAAGTTGTTTAAAACAAGGTGGCTATTGAGCATCATGTACCAATTCCTACTCCTGTTAAGGCTCATAACCAACCAGCATTTCAATCTGAACCCTTTCTTTCCCAGGAAATTGACATAAGAGATCCATCTGATTATGATGAGCTAACACTACCCCATAGCAGATATAATAGTGTTCCCCCTGTGGGGGAGGCACTACCTTTCAGCTCTAAAGCTGGTGACAACTTTATTACTCCACATGAACCTCTTAATGAGGTTTCTACTCAATCTGTTTTAACAGGAATAGCAAATAATGTGGAAGAGGTATGGTCTCAAAAGAAAAGCAGAGGAAGAAGAAGAGATACTCTAGAATTACAAAATTTATCTCCATCAAACATTATTGGTATGGAAAGCTCTGCAGCCCCTTGTCGGCATATTTTTTTTTGTTTTAAAATTTAATTTAGGTATATATATAATAATTTGGAAAGTAACATTTGATTTTTGAAAATAATTTTAAGTTTGAAAATTTTAAGATGTAAAATCAAACCGATCTCACATCCCAAATAGTTTATATAAATGAGCATCGCATCACAAACCGTGTATCTATCCTAAAAAATAGGCACACTGCTTAATGATTGGGCTCGATTAAATAAACTAGAAGATTTGTGACATCCGTTTGGTCTGCGGACTAATTTTATAAGCCGACATATTCCTCAGCTTAATAAAAAGGAATTAAGCAGGGTTTATATTACCTGGGTTCTTAAAGTTCCCTATAAGGGCAAGCCCCTATAGTTAATTACATCTTAAATGTCCAAAGACACTTAAGAAAACTCTCGATAATGATCAGTTGTTTTGCTCTCAAGAATTTCAAAGTTTAAGGTTTTCAATCAATTGGATTTTGGAAATTTCAATTGGGAATGGATCAAATTTGGAGCAGTTTATTTCATGAGTCCAAAGGAAGAGAAGTAGGAAAAGCTGGAGATCCAGTAAGAATCTTGGCAACTTCCCAAACTATCCTATTGTTTGGCTTCGATTAGGTAGTTTATTTAATGTTTCATCCTGCCTGTTTTAATTAATTAAGACTCATATTTGTATGACACAATCATACAAACAGCCTCGAAGATGTGAGGGTTTATGTCGTACCAAACAACTACCTCAGAATCCTAAGACCGGTTAGGGCTTAATTTGCATAAGAAAACTATGCAAATACCTAACAAAAAGTTGAGGATTTATGTTGCACTAGGAAAACCACCTTGAAGTCCTATGGCTTTGTTATTTAATTTCTAAGAAAGGTTTTTCTGATGTAGACCCAATTTTTACTGTTGACGATGGTCGTGCTGCCCACTGTGCTCCAAGCTCCTTATTGTCGCAGAGGTTTAGTTTCAGAAATCATAAATAAGGAGATGAGAGAAGTGTTTTGGTTTAGAAAAGTCTTAGAATCCAAATATTTTAGTGTTTTAATTAAAACAAATCTTAAAGTTGATTAAACAGAATCGATTAAGATCCCACGGTTCCGTCATCCCGGCACTGTTATTTTCATCGGATTCACTTAGTCGAGATGAATTTGCTAAACTCAATCGAATGAGTTCCACACTTTCATTTAGACAGTGGGAAATCCCGTTAGCAACACGTGGGTTACATCATCCGAGGTATTCACAATCATCCAACGAGACGTTTTAATTTAGTCAAAGTTGTAATTTTTGTTGTTCTGTTTGTGATTAAATTTTAAGTTGTCTTATATTTTGAAATATTATGGCGGTGAATTTTATCTTGTATGACTTTTAATTTAGTTTTGGGTTTCAGTTTTGTGGCTATCCTAAAGGTTTCAGTTTTCATGCAACAATCTTATTTATCATGCAAGAAAAGTAAAATGCAGTGCAGGTAAATAAATTGCAATAAAGTAAATCGGAATAAAGTAAAAGTGGACCTGGAGGGTCTTCTCGTCATTCCCAGCTGAAACTTTAGTATTGCATTGCATGTATGTGTTTATAGTTTTGCAGAAATTAAAGCATGCCAGAAAACAGGAAGAAGTAGGACTAACAAGCAGTAACTACTTAATCCTATGATGTCTATGTTAAGATCCTGGTTGTCTACCAAGTCCTATGAAGTCTATGCGAACTTTTATGATGTGTTTCAATGAACTTTGTTTAATTTAATTGAGGATGGTTTCATTAGGCAGAAATATTAAGTTTAATAGACCTCAGAGGTATCCAAACAGTCAAAGAAGGATGCAGGTCCATGCTTCCCTCTCATATCCTGATGAAAAGTCCCGGGCTCATTTAAAATTATTATGTTTCTTAACAACTCATCCTACCTATACCCTTATGCTTAATGAACACAGGTGTTCGGGGTAGATCGGTTTAGGTGTAGTTTAGATTTGGATTGGTGGCAATTGGTAGTTTGATTTGGACTTATGGGAGTGCTGTGAAGATTTGTTTAAGTTTATGTTTAGTTTGGGGATTTTGGGCTTTGAATTTGGTTTGTATTTGGATTTGGTTTGTGTTTGGTTTGGTTTGATTTTGGTTTTGAGTTTAATTTTGGTTTGATTTTGGTTTTAGTCTATGTTTGGGTTTGAAATGTGGATTAGGAAGTTTGTGTGGATATCGGGTAAAATTTGGGTTACTCCATGCATTCGCTAAGCATAAGGGTATTCTTATTATGTTTTCTACACCAAGTTGTGATTTCCTAGGGGTCTTTATAAAGGAAAAAAATAAACCATGCCTTAGGAGGCCTATCCTAGGGTTGATTGTTATCGTGTTGGTATTGTATTGTGGTCGGGATTGTTGTTGTGTTGGGATTGTTATTGTTGTATTTTGTTTATATGTTATATCATTATTGTATGTTATTTTATTCTTATGATGTTATGTTATTTAAAATTATTATCTTTTATGTGTGATTAAAATTATTTTTATCTTTATGGTTTATTTAATTTATTATTTATTATCTTATGTGATTTATTTACTTTATCATTATTTATTTAATTAATTGTTATTTATTTATTTTATTTTAATTTAGCTTGATATTTATTTATTATTCTTTTAGTTTTAATTTATTTTATTATTTAATTTAATTAATTTAATTCAATTTATTAGCATTTACAATTATTATTTAATTTAATTTAATTTAACTTTATTTAATTTGTTTTATTTTAATTTATCATTTATTTTTAATTTAATTTAATTTAGTTAATTATTATTTACAATTACTATTTAATTTAATTTAACTTAATTTAGTTTATTTCATTTTAATTTATCATTTATTTGCATTATTATTTAATTTAGTTTAATTTAATTAATTTAATTTATTATTTAATTTAGTTTAATTTATTTAATTTAATTTATTATTTATTTAATTTGATTTAATTTAACTTAACTTTATTTATTTATTTAATTTAATTTCATTTATTATTTACATTATTATTTAATTTAATTTAATTTAACTTAATTTAATTTAATTTAATTTATTTAATTAATTTCAATTTAATTTTAAATTATTTATTTATTTACATCATCATTTAATTTGATATAATTTTGATTTATTTAATTTAATTAATTTATTTAATTTATTTAATTTAATTTAAACTATTATTTATTTAATTATTTTTTGGTTTACTTAGTTAATTATTATTTAATGTAAGTTATTTAATTTAATTATTATTTAATTTAAATTATTTAATTTAATTATTATTTGATTTTAATTATTTAATTTTAATTTAATTCATTATTCATTTATATTATTTAAATTATTTTCAATTTATATATATATATATATATGTATTATTTATTTTATTATTCCTTATAAGTTATTTTATTTTTAATTAATTATATGTACATTTTTATTACTTAAATATTATTGATTTATTATTATTAATTTATGTTGTTAATTTACATTAATTATTATTATCATTTTTATTATTTTTTTATTTATTTATAAGACTTTTCACTTTCTCTCTTTTAAATTATTCTTTTCTTTATTTTAATTTATTATCCATTATTTAAAGCTATTAGAATATTATTTATTCATATAATTACACTTATATTATTTTAAAAAGAATGACATTTTAATTTACTTATTTTTTTATTTATTTATATTTACAATTATTATTTTAGTTATTATTATTATTATCATCTTATATCTTCATTATCTTTTTTAAGTTTATAATTATTTATTTTATTCATAACACATCATTTTTACTATTTACTTATTAATTTACATATATACATTATTCATTTAGTTCTTTATATTTTAATAGTATTTATTTAAATTTATTATGGTGGATTTCTAAATGTGGTGTAACCCCTTTTTTTTATTTTAAAATTTAGTATAATAATAATAATTATTATTATTATTATTATTATTTTAATAGTTTAAATTTAATATAGTTATTTTAAATTGATATAGTTTATTTTATTTAAAATTTAGTAAATTTATTATTTAATTTATTTAAACATACGATTTTTATATATCTTATATTTTTACATTTGTTATCTCTTATTTATTTACATTGTAATAGATTTTTTTTTATTTCATTTTCTTCTTTTTATCATTTTTTTTTCTCTTTATGTTTATTCTCTTTTCTTTTACTTTTATTTTCTTTATTTTGTATTAAAAATTTTAAAATTCATTTTTTTAAGGTAACAAAAACTAGGTGAAAGATAGGTGGTATTTTTGTAAATGAGCCTAAATAGTTACATAACTTTGCATAAAAGAAAAGGATTCCTAAACCTATGCATAAATAAAATTTACATAGCATGAAGGATAAACAACCTACATAGTTTTTTTTTTTATTTTTTTATTATTTTTTTTATTTTTTATTATACATTGAAGTTTGCATGAGAAGAAAAAAAAATTAAAAAATAATCCCTAAGGCTAAACATGGAAAATGTTTGAACATGTATATAAAAAAAACTTTATACATCTAAAAGAAAAAAGTTATAAAGCTTGCATGAAAGGAAAAAGAAAATTTTAGAGCTAAACATGAAGATGGGAAAGAATTTTTTTTTTCTTTTTGAAGCTTAAGTATTTCACAAAACAAAGAGTAGGGGGAGGAAATTATGTTAGCTTGGAGGATCCTTTTTGAAGCTCAAGGCTAGGAGGTGTTAGGGTGGATGATGAAGTGAGTGTGTAGTGTGAGTGTAAGTGTGTAAGTATGTGTGTAAAGGAGAGTTGAAATGGGATGAGGGGGGATTTTAAGGGGAAGGCTCACGGTTATTTTGGAGTAAAGAGGGAGTGAGGATGAGGTGAGGGAGAAGTGAGGTGGATGTGAGGGAGAAGTGAGGTGGATGTGAGGGAGAGGTGAGGTGGCGGGTAGGGTGAGGGAGAGGTGAGGGATGGGTGAGGGAGAGGTAAGGGAAATGCATGGGAGAGAGATATGGAGGAGGGAAGATTTTTTAAAAATATATATTTTTTTTGTTTTCTTTTTTTTTTATTTTGTTTTGCCGTGAGATGTAAGAGGGGGAGAGTGTGGGGTGGGTGTGTGTGTGAGTGTATTTTAGTTTGGTGAGTTTTGGATTTTTGGGTCCAATTTAAGAACATTGGGCTAACTTGAATTTAGATTGGGCTAGAGCTCGAATGAAGCCCAAGTGACTTGATCATTATTGTCCATATGATTGTAATGAAGATCTTTCATGAAGATACCAAATGGTTTTGAGCTCATTTGGAGGTTCAATTTTGGCATGGATTGGATTTTTGATTATTTTGGACCATGTTGGGTTCGGGTCAAATTAGATTGGCCTTGAGTGGGTATGGGGTTCCGAGGTCTTCGGAAATAATGTATATATAGTTGTCTCTAAGAACTTTCATGAAGACATAAAATGGTTTTGACAAGGTTTAGGGGCTCAATTTGGTGGATTGAGAACATGTGTCCAGCTTGGTTCAAATTGGGGAGGTTTTGATCCAAAATGGATTCTGGGTAAGACCTGATCTCAAATTATGGGCAATTTATGATCCAATTAAGTTTAAGGAGGTTTTATAAAGAGTTTTGAATTGAAAGTTTGGAGGAATCGATTGACATTGGCTCACTTTAAGAGTTTTGGGTTATTTAGACCAATTTGGGGATTTTGGATTTCAAGTGGAATTGGATTCAAACGAGGGTCACATTGGACTTGAATTTGGTCTAAGTTGATATTGGGGATGTTTAATTTTGGTTTAGAATTTAATTTGATGAAAATCGGGATCAATTGGGTCAAGATTGGGTTTGGTTTAGGCACCTTTAGGTTAAATGGGCCAAGTTGGGATTTTTGATTGAAAATGTATTAATTTGGCTAAATTGACCTAGTGTAGTTGAACAAAATAAAATTGGGGATTTTTAGGATTTTTTGAAATTTTTTTAGAATTTTTTGGAATTTTTTGGATTTTTGGGCAAAAAAGGTATTTTGGGTATTTTGAGGATATTGTGGGGGGGGGTATTTTTGGAAATTTTGGAATTTTTGGTCATGAATGGTCAATTTGAGTGGTAAGGAATATCTTGGAATTATTTTTGGGGAACTTTGGTGAATTTGAAGAATTTTGGGTTATTTAGGGAATTTTGGGAGGCCGGGGGCGAAATTGAAACTTTGGAGATTTGAAGATGGCTTCAAAGTGAGCATGATGTAATGGTTTAAATTGAGTTATAGATGAAGGGTCACCCTCATTTGGTCTTCTATGTGTTTGTCCCTACCACTTAGTCATAGACTGAGGGCTGGGCTATCCACATGAGTTTCCAAAGAGTTCAGGGTTGAAATTAGGATGTGTATGCTGTGAATGTGAAGTGTATGAGTGGTGAGCTCCAGACCTCCTTCAGGGCAAATCCTAAGGTCTGACCACCTATAGGAGACTTCTCCTTGGATTCCTTATGCTTGCCTTTTGCCTACCAAAAGGTGGAGGTGGGGCCTTAAGCATATGAAAACCCCATGGTGAAGCAAGAAGAGTTTTGAATTTCTATGGGGAGGGTTCGATGACAAGTCCTCTAAGAAAGTCACCAGGAGAGTCCTATGGCTAGACCCTAGGGTATCCTAAAGAGAGACTATACCTCAACCAAAAGTGAGGTCAAGAAATAGACCCCCAATAGGTGTGGTGTGCTGGGCAGGCACACAGCACGTATTGGTGTTGACCGACGAGATCAACAAGACCAACACAACTGTCTGAGTGAAAACTCAAGACAGAGCAAAGAGTTTAGCAAGTGAGTTTCCACTGGGGATTGTTTGGTTGAAAACCTTCAAATCCCGGGACTCTTGCTGGGGAAAGAAGAATGGAATACCTTTCAGCTGGAGCTGTGAATTTCAAGCTCCCAAACTCTTAAGGAATCCAAACTGATTTGATTTGAAGAGGAGAATTTTAAATTTGATTTCAAGTTTCTTGTTTGAATTTTAGTTTGAAATTTTGTTTTGAATTTGAAGTTTGGAATTTTGTTTTTTTTAATTTAATTTTAGGATTTGAATGTGAGAATTTGAAATTTTAAGTGAAATAAGAATTTCGGTACCGCTCGCAGGAGGAGAATCAGAATTTAGGTACTGACTCGGAAATTCAAGGAAAAAATTTCTTTTTTTTTGGGAAATCAGACAACTAAGCTCCGACCCAAGAATATCATGGAAGGCGGAAAAAATATCTGGGAAGGAAGATGGAAATTTAGGTAATTTTTTGAAAATCGGACGACTAAGCTCCGATCCCAGAATATCGTGGAAGGCGGAAAAAATCTCTAAAGGAAGATGGAAATTTAGGGAATTATTGGGAAATCGGATGACTAAGCTCCGATCCCAGAATATCGTGGAAAGCGGAAAAATATCTCGGAAGGAAGATGGAAATTTAGGTATTTTTTGGGAAATCAGACGACTAAGCTCCGAACCCAGAATATCGTGGAATGCGGAAAAATATCTCTGAAGGAAGATGGAAATTTAGGGAATTTTTGGGAAATCAGAAGACTAAGCTCCGATCCTAGAATATCGTGGAAAGCGGAAAAAATATCTCGGAAGGAAGATGGAAATTTAGGTAATTTTTGGGAAATCGGACGACTAAGCTCTGAACCCAGAATATCGTGGAATGCCGAAAAATATCTCTGAAGGAAGATGGAAATTTAGGGAAATTTTGGGAAATCGGAAGACTAAGCTCCGAACCCAGAATATCGTGGAAAGAGGAAAAATATCTCGGAAGGAAGATGGAAATTTAGGGAATTTTTGGGAAATCGGACGACTAAGCTCCGATCCCAAAATATCGTGGAAGGCGGAAAAAATATCTCGGAAGGAAGATGGAAATTTAGGGAATTTTTGGGAAATCGGACGACTAAGCTCCGATCCTAGAATATCGTGGAAGGCTGAAAAATATCTCGGAAGGAAGATGGAAATTTAGGGAATTTTTGGGAAATCGGATGACTAAGCTCCGATCCCAGAATATCGTGGAATGCGGAAAAATATCTCGGAAGGAAGATAGAAATTTAGGGAATTTTTGTTTCTTTGAGAAAGAGAGGATATTATTAACTTGTCTGTTTCTGATTTCATATCGTTTCATTTTGTTTAATTTTGATTTTGCTTCTTTTGAGTTCATTTCTTTTCATTTTAATTTGACTTAATTTGACTTGATTTAAATTTTTTTTAATTTTCATTTTGTTTTAATTTCACTTGGTTTAAATTTCATTTTTTTTTATCCTTTTCTTCTGCATCATTTTTTTTATTTATTATTACAAAATTTTGGACCCAGTCACAGACACTAGCCCTACGCTATATTGGAACGAATACCATTTTTTTAATCTTTTCATGTAGCGTAATATTTCTTTAAATATCGTCCATTGATGGGCAACATGGGTCTATCCCCTTGAGAATCCACCAACTGGTAAGATCCTCCTATGTAGACCTTCTCCACCACGAACGGTCCTTCCCAGGTCGGTTCGAATTTTCCACCTATTTTGCAGTGTGCAAGAATAGGTCTTCTAAGAACGAGCACAAGGTCACCAACTTTAAACGAACTCGGGCGAACCAATTTATCGTGGGCTTGAATCATCTTCGCTTGGTAGTGTTCCAAGTTCTGTTGTACGAGCAATCTTTTTCCTTTAAGGTTTTCCAATTCTGCAAGTCGTAACTTGGCATTCTCTTCTGTTGTAATTTGATTGGAAACGACAACCCAGAGCGATGGTAGCTGAACATCTAGCGGAAGAACTGCCTCAGACCCATACACGAGAGCGCACGACATAGACTGTGTCAGCATTCTAACTGTCGTCCTTTATGCCCACAAGGCCTCTAGCAGATTCTCGTGCCACTGTCGCTTGTTATCTTTAAGTGTCTTCTTCAAAATCTGTACCAAAGTCTTGTTGAATGCTTCCACTAAGCCATTTACCCTTGGGTAATAGATTGTAGAGTATCTCCAATTTATCCCGTGTCGTCTGACGAAATTATTGATCTTCGTGCTCTTGAAAGCGGACTCGTTATCTGAGATGATTCTGCGCGGTACACCGAAACGGTAGACGATTTGATTCTTGAAGAAATGTAAAACTTGCTGCGCTGTGACTGCCCGTAGTGGAACTACTTCTGCCCACTTGGAAAAGTAGTCTATAGCGGCGAGTATAAACCAGTGTCCTTTTGAGGAAGGAGGGTCTATCGGACCCACTATGTCTGTACCCCAGCACTCGAATGGCCACGAGGCAATCGTTGGGTGTAGAACATTCGGAGGCTGGTGCAAGACCACTCCATGGGCCTGACATTGATGGCATCTCTTAGCTACGTCCATGCAATCTGTCATCATTGCTAGCCAGTAGTATCCGAGTCTTTTGAATTTCATCTTCATTTTCGGCCCTGACTGGTGAGCACCACACAATCCAGCATGTACTTCTTTGATAATTTTCTATGCTTCTGCTCTGTTCAGACATCTCAACCACATCTGGTTGAAGGATCTCCTATACATAACATTGTCGATCAGGGCATACGACAAAGCCCTCTTCTGAATCTGTTGTGCTACTGACTTATATTCTGGTACTTTTCCGGTTTGCAAATATTCTATTAATGACTGACGCCAATCTTCTGTATCTTCTGCCATTGTAGCAACTGTCTTTTCTTTTTCAATATTATGTAGACTGTCGAGGCCGATCTGAGACAACACCTGACGTCCTTGTACTGTAATATCTATAGAATCTTCGGGTGGACAAGCCAATTCTTTAGCGAGTTTTGCTAAAGCGTCCGCATGGGCATTTTCTGCTCGAGGAATCCTATAGAATATCACATTCGGAATTTGCTCGAGTAACTTCATCGTATACCGGTGGTATTCTTCTAATCTCGGCTTTAGAATTTTGTACTGTCCTGCCACTTGCTGGATGACGAGCTATGAGTCGCCATAAATGGCAATGTCCGTTATATCCATTAGTATTGCTAATTCCAAGCCGGTGATTAGGGCTTCATATTCTGCTTCATTATTAGTACACGGCTCTGTCAAGTTATAAGAAAACCTCAGCATGGCTCGATCTGGTGTCACAAGATTAAACCAATTCCTGCTTTGCCGGGTATGACTGTTCCTGATCCTTTGTCTTTTCGAGCTGATGACGCTCCATCAAAGTACATTTCCCAATGTTGAACATTGGGATCTTCTATCTATAGTATCTGCTCATCTGGTAACTCATCATTGAGCAGGGATCCAGCTAGCAGTGGGTGCGCTACGAGAAAATCTGCGAGAATCTGCCCTTTGATAGCGCGAAGGGGTGTCGGCATATTTTTAGGTCGTGTGTTTTATTTTGAAAAGGGGTCGCCTAACAGAAGCTGTCGGCGAATTTTAATTTAATTAAAATAAATAATTTGAAAAGTAGTATTTGATTTTGAAAATAATTTTAAATTTGAAGGTTTTAAGATATGAGATTAAACCGATCTCACATCCCAAATAGTTTATATAAACGAGCACCGCACCACAAACCGTGTATCTATCCCTAAGGATAGACACACGCTTGACGGTGGGGCTCGATTAAATAAACTAGAAGATTTGTGACATCCGTTTGGTACGCGAACCAATTTTATAAGCCGACAAAATTCCCTCGCTTAATATGAAAACATTAAACGGGGTTTATATTACTCGGGTTCTTTAAAATTCCTATAAGGGCAAGCCCCTATAGTTAATTACATCTTAAGTGATGGGAATCACCTAAGAAAACTCTCGATAATAATCAATAATCTCGCTCTCAAGAATTTCAAAGTTTAAGGTTTTCAAGGGATTGAAATTTGGAATTTCAATAGGGAATGGATCAAATTTGGAACATTTTGTTTTGGGAATCCAAAGGAAGAAAAGTAGGAGAAATCACATATTCGAAGCGAACTTCGGTAATTTCCCGACTATCCTATTGTTTGGCTTGGATTTAGGGAAGTCCTAATATTTATTTAAATGTTTTGGTCTTGCCAATTTTAATTTGTTAGGGCTTATATTTGTATGATAAAATCACACAAATAGCCTTGAAGATGTGAGGGTTTATGTCGTATCGAACAACTACCTCGGAATCCTAAAACCGGTTAGCGCTTAATTTACATGACCCGATCATGCAAAATGCCTAACAAAGATTGAGGGTTTATGTTGCACTAGGCAAACTACCTCGAAGTCCTATGGCTTTGTTGTTTAGTTCTAAGAAGGTTTTGCTGATGTAGATTCAGGTTTTGCTGATGACGATGGCCGTGCTGCCCACCATGCTCCGAGCTCCTTTGTTGTTGCGGAGGTTTAGTTTTAGAAGTCATAAATCGGGGATGAGAAAAGTGTTTTGGTTTAGAGAAAATCTTAATTTCCAAGTGTTTTTTATGTTTTAATTAAAACAAATCTTAAAGTTGATTATAACGACACCGGTTAAGATCCCACGGTTCCATCCTTCCGGCATCATTATTTTTATCGGATTCACTTAGTCCGGATGAATTTGCTAAACTCAACTGAATGAGTTCCACACTTTCATTTAGACGCGTGGAAATCCGGTTAGCAACGCGTAGGTTACATCATCCGAGGTATTCCCGCTCATCCAACAGGACGTTTTAATTTAGTTGTAATTGTAGTTTTGTGTTCTGTTTGTGATTAAATTTTGAGTTATTTTATATTTAATTTCTTTCTGTTTTAGGTGATGTTATATTTAATTCAATTCAATTTAATTTAATTGAGTTTTAATTTAATTTAATTCAATTTAGTTCAATTTAATTTGATTTGATGTTACATTAATTAATTTGATTTGATTTAGTTTTAATTTAATTTGATTTAATTTAATTTAATTTGATTTAATTTAATTTAATTTATTTTAATTATTTAATTTACTTTAATTTGATTTAATTTAATTTAATTTAATTTAATTTAATTTGTTTTAATTTAATTTAATTTAATTTAATTTGTTTAATTTAATTTAATTTAATCTTTATTTTTAATTTAATTTTTAATCTTAATTTAATTTAATTTAATTTAATTTAATTTAATTTCAATTTTATTTTATTTTTTAATTTTAATTGAAATTTTTAAAAGAGTTTAATAATTTAATTTTAGTTTAATGATTAAGTCTTTTAATATTTTGAATTTGAGTTATCATTTTAATTAAGAATTGAATATTAATGAAATAATTAATTTAGGGATTTTTAAATTAAAGAATAAATCTCTTCCTAATAATATCCCTATTTTAATAATTCCAATTTTATTATTCTTCCAAATTTAATGCATTATTTAATTAAAGTTTAATCATTTTAAAATTGCTTAATGGGTTTTTACCCTTTAATTATTTAAATTTCAATCATCCAAATCAGATTAGGATCAAATATTTTACTTGTCAATTTTTTATTAAACCTAAAGTTTTAATTAAGGATTAAGATTTTTAATTACCATTTTACCCTTTAAGCTTAATAATTTCATAACTCACTAAATTGAACTCAAATGAACTTGAAATTTTTATGTAACTTCACTCATATGTCAATAAAGACAAGAGAGGAGAAAATATGATTTTTCTGTATTTAATTTATTTATACAATTATTTTTGGTAGAAAATAGAGATTTTCAAGGAAAATTTAATAACATGACCAAGGGAAAGTTTCTGTCCTTAAGAAAATTAGGGGACATTCCTAATGACCAGAGGACCACTTGGACCAATTTTGGTGATTTTTTGAATTATATTATTTTTATTATAATTATTTTAAGTTTTGGAGTGTTAATTAATTTAAAAATAAAATAAATGTTGAAAAATGAATTTTATATTTTTCAAAAATCTCTCTGATATCAAGGAAATCAGAGAAGTAAATTTTGCAATTTTCTGATTTTTCTATGATTTATTATAATTATTTTAGTGAAAATACTAGAAAATACATTTTTTTAATTTTAAAATTACCTTAAAGCTTTAAAATTTAATATCTCACTAAATAGACCTAAGAAAAATGTGGGGTTTGTTCCTAAATGATTAAAATTCAAAATGTGACATTTAGGTGAATTTTATTATTTTTGTGATTTTTATTATTTTTTAATTATTAAAAATATTAAAATATTATTAAAAATCAACTTTTTTAGAAAATTGAAATTTTAATTTTCTTAGGTTCCCTCGATATCGGAGAGGCTCGAAAACCAATCTGGTGAATTTTTGAAAGGTATTTTAAAAGTTATGAATTTTTAAAGTTTAAAATAACTAAGTGGCTTAATCAACCCAATTAGTGTGGCTAACCAAGTCCAATTGACCTCAAACTTTTATGGTGGATTCCTCTGATCCTAAAGGTCAGTGGAGAATTGATTTCAAGTCAATTTGATGCATGGCTAACTCTAATTAATTAGAGACCTATTTTGGGTGTTTAAGCCAATTAGGGTTGTTTTAAATGAACTAACTCAAAACCTATTTTTCCTAGGGTTCTCGCAGTCATAAGGAACATCACCAAATTTTCCTAGAATTTATTTCACAACATGCTATTTATTGGAATTAAAATACTCAAAACAGCAACATGAATTTGAAAAATCAATAACTTTTTATAGGAATGGCCTCGACTTTGGAAAATTCAGGGAATGTTCCCAAATTCGGAGGCTTCAAAAGCCCTATGGTCTCATGCCATGGTGAATTGTATACATGCATGGAGAATTAAAAGTATGCAGAGAGTAAATAAATTATAAAAAATAAAATACTCGATGAAATTAAATGATTTCTTTTCCACATTATTCTCCTCCGTTCACGCGAGCAAGAGGGTATTTTTATTTTATTTTTTCGATTTTTCTACACGAGTTATGAATTTTTGAAGTTTAGGGAATTAAATAAATAAGAAAATACCCTAATTTTCTATTTATCCACGCGGCGCCAACTCATCCTCGGCATCTCCGAAACGCCGCGTGTCGCGCTCCCATTCGACGCCGCCATCTGACTCAGCGCTCCGGGCCCCGCGGTTCTCGTACCGTCTCCTGGTCCGACGCCATCTGAGTCGTCCGTCCGCGCGTGTATTGAATGGACGACATCCGTTCATCATCCCCGAGCGTCCTCACCCGAGAGCCGTCCACACTAAATCCACTAAGATCTCACTCGATACTCGATGGATTTTCATCTTCTTATGCTCTATGGATTTGTCTTGAAGAGACGAACACATCTATACGGTTATCATGCATTGAAATTAAAGCATTCGAAATGGAGAATCTCCGGAAGCTCGGGATGAAGAATTAGTTCATACCTTTGCTCGAGAGAAGTGTGGCTTCGATGCGAGAGTTGTTGCACCTTCGATTGGATCCAGCGAAGCTCCGGATGAAGTCTCACGGTGCAGTGAATTGTCTAGATGTGATTTCGACCAAGCCCGATCACAAAGCTTGGAGGCTGGAGCAAGCCGGGTGGCTTTGGAGATGGGGCTTTTGCTTGGTGGACACCTTCCCTTGGTGCAGTGAAGGTGTAGAACCAATCAATTTGGGAATTGGCTCACTGTGGAGAAGTGTCCTGGTTTTGGGTGGAATTTCGGTTGGGAAATTGGATTTTATCGGTGGGGATTAGGGCAAATAGACACCTGGGGATCAAGCCTGCTCTAAGGGTGGAGAAGGGTTTGGAACAATTTTGGCGGAGTTTCGGCAAGGTTTGTGCGACTCTCTCCCATGGCCGTGAGGGTGAGGGGTTTAAATAGGAGAGGCTGGAGAGCCTTCCGGGGGAGTTGAGGCATGGGATCGAGCTGCTGCGGTGAGGAGAAGAACAACCATAGTGACCATTTGGCATGGGGCGGCTCGGCAAGTGGGAATTCCAAACTTTGGCTCCTCCCGAGGTCTCGGCCATGGTGTTTTCCGGCGATCCGAGTGGCGGCCGGCGAGCATGGGTCACTCTCGAGTCCAGGTGGGTCGGGGCTGGAGGTTTGTGCAATCAATTGGCAATTGCCATGTGTAAAGGCTTTGAATTAAAATGGAATGGGGGGTCATTTTGGCTTTAATTTGGTCGGCCCATTGGTTTGGGTTTCGTGCACCTCCCCATGGCTCTGATTTTGGGCGAGAGGATCGATTGGGTCGACGAGGGAGAGTGGTGTGGTCTCTATCCATGATGAGGTGGCTAAACATGGTATAGTGTGTGACATGCTTAAGGTTAAAAATGCTTAATGAAAGATTAGGAAAGGGGCCCCTCCTTTTACCATTAATGGCATGGTCACATGTCAAGCCTTCCATGGCTTTATGTGGCTTGTCCATGGCTTGCATGGCTTGTCTTTGGCTTGGGGAAAGTTGAGTCAATTTCATGGAAATGAGTTTTAAGAATTTTGGATATTTTGGTGAAAATTTGCGTGAAGCTTGATTTGGAATGGTTTAATTGATGATTTTGAAACTTAGGGGTGATTTTGATTAAATGGATGATGAGGGGAAGTGCCATGTGGGCTTTGGATGGATTTGGGCTTTTGAATGTGGTGAAGTGGGCTTTTAGGAAAGTTTAAGGGGAATGGGCTTTTTGATTTTAGGATGGGCATTTGGGTAAAGATCTTGTGAAGAACTTTGTCAAATAAATGTCATAATTGGTTTAGGGATGTTCTATGAAGGGCTTGGAGTCGATTTGGTGTGATTTGGAGTTGAATTGGTTTGAATTTGGGTTTATTTGGTAAGTGGGCCTATGTAGGTCCAAGTGGGCCAAGTTGGGCTAATGTTGGGCTAGAGTTGAAATTGATGTAAAATCAATGTTGAGAAATGTTTATGGGAGTGTTTCAAAGAGGTTTTGACTTTGGTTGGGCTTTGATTTTGGGGTTTGGGCTCATTTGGGTTAGGTTTCGGTTTAGGTCAAAATTGGGCCTTTTAGCTTTGGGTTGAGTTTGAGTGGGGTTTGGGTCTAAATTTTGGGCAAATTATGTTAGTGTTTTGTTTGTGGGAATGTTAAGGGAGATTTAGAAAAGATTTGGGGTTAATTGGAATTGAATTGGGTGAGTTTGGGTTAGGTTTGGGTCATGGGTCCAAATTGGGCTTTGAGGCCAAAAGTGAGATTGGATCCAAATGTCAATCAAGTTGGACTTGGATTTGGTCTAGATTGGTATTGGGGATATTGAATTGAAGTTTAGAATTGAATTGGACCAAAATTGGGGTCAATTGGGTAGGTTTGGTTTGACATTGGGTTCACTTTGGGTTAAAATGGGTCAAATTGGGGGTTTTGACAAAAGTAGGGTAAATTGACAAAATTGGCCCATGGTGTAGTTGAACAAAATGCAATTGGGAATATTTGGGATTTTTTGGAATTTTCTGGGAATTTTCTGAATTTTTGGATTTTTTGGCCAAGAGGGGTATTTTGGGTATTTGGAGGGTATTGGGAGGTATTTTTGGAATTTTTGGTATTTTTGGGTATGGATGATCAATTTATGTGATGTGGAAATGTTTGGGAATGATTTTGGAGAATTTTTGGTAATTTGGAAATTTTTGAGAAATTTGGGTAATTTTAAGGGTTTTGGGTAAAGTTAAGCGGGTGTAGGGTCCGGGGGTCAAAAATTGAAAATTTGGGAAATTGAAGATTGGGTGAATTTGAGTGGAGTGAAATCATTTTGGTTGAGCCATGAAGCCATATCAAGCCCACATGAGCCATGAAGGGACTCATTTGAGGCATTCAACTATGTTGTTCCTAACCCTCTTAGCCGAGGGCTTAGGGGTTAAGGATCATCCATGTGAATCACCTACATGAGTCGGGAGGTCAAGTTAGGTATGGGTGTGGTTTTAGGAGGTATGTGGAAGTGTAGTGTGTAGGTGTAGTGTATAAGTGTAATGTGTGTGTAAGTCGGCCCCTTCACGGACCGGGCCGCCAGGGCGGTCCTAAGGCCAAAGAGTCCTATAGGAACTCATCCTTTAAACTTCCACATTTGATTTCAACCCTCTAGGTGATTAGGGGTCTACGATCAAGTTTGTGGAGTTTGCGGGGAGTTTAGAAGTGGTTTGAATTTCTAAAAGGTGGGTCCCGATTCTAGTCCTCTAAGATAGTCGAAGGAAAAGCCTAAGGCTAGATCCTAAGTATTAAAAAGAAGAAGAGAAGACCTCATCGAAAATGAGGTCAACAAATGGACCCCGATAGGTGTGGTGAGCTGACGGAGCACACCGCGCGTATTGGTGTTGACCGAAGCGATCAAAAAAACCAACACAGATGTCCAAGTGACAAACTTAGGACGAAGTAGAAGAGTTTCCGCTGGGGAGTGTCAGGTATATCTCTGAAACTGGAGATTCCTAAACTCTTGCTGGGGAAAGGAAAATGAGGTGAATTCCAAATCACATGATGCGGGGAATTTTGATTTAGATTTCATTTTGTTTCAATTTAAGTTCGGATGTGTAATTTTAGATTTTGATTTTTTATTTTAAATTGAAGTTTGATTTAAAATTAATTTGAGAAAATTTAGATTTGAAACGAGAATTGAAACCTAAGTTCCAATCTAGGGATTGCAAAGAAAACTGGAATTTAGGTACCAGCCTCGGAGTGAGAATCGGAGTTTAAATGTCGATTGAAAAGGATGAGAATCAGAATTTAGGTACCGATCTCGAAATTTTAAATGGAGTCGGAATTGAAAATTAAAGTATCAATCCTGGGAGAGAATCGAAATTTAAGTATCGATCTCGAAAGAGAGTCGGAATTTAGGTACCAACCTCGAAAATGATGAGAATCAGAATTTAGGTACTGATCTTGGAATGAGAACTAGAATTTAGGTACTAGTCTCGAAATGAGAGCTGGAATTTAGGTACCAGTCTCGAAAGTTTAGAATTGAAATATAGGTATCAATTCAAAAGAGAATCGAAATTTAGGAATCGATCTCGAAATGAGAACTGGAATTTAGGTACCAGTCTCGGAAATTTTGAATTGAAATTTAGGTATCAATTCGGATGAGAATCAAAATTTAGGTATCGATCTCGGAATGAGAAGCTGGAATTTAGGTACCAGTCTCGAAAATTTTGAATTGAAATTTAGGTATCAATTCGGATGAGAATCGAAATTTAGGTATCGATCTCGGAGTGAGAACTGGAATTTAGGTACCAGTCTCGGAAATTTTGAATTGAAATTTAGGTATCAATTCGGATGAGAATCGAAATTTAGGTATAGATCTCGGAATGAGAACTGGAATTTAGGTACCAGTCTCGGAAATTTTGAATTGAAATTTAGGTATCAATTCGGATGAGAATCGAAATTTAGGTATCGATCTCGGAATGAGAACTGGAATTTAGGTACTAGTCTCGGAAATTTTGAATTGAAATTTAGGTATCGATTCGGATGAGAATCGAAATTTAGGTATCGATCTCGGAATGAGAAGCTGGAATTTAGGTACCAGTCTCGGAAATTTTGAATTGAAATTTAGGTATCAATTCGGATGAGAATCGAAATTTAGGTATCGATCTCGGATTGAGAACTGGAATTTAGGTACCAGTCTCGGAAATTTTGAATTGAAATTTAGTTATCAATTCGGATGAGAATCGAAATTTAGGTATCGATCTCGGAGTGAGAAGCTGGAATTTAGGTACCGATCTCGGAAATTTTGAATTGAAATTTAGGTATCAATTCGAATGAGAATCGAAATTTAGGTATCGATCTCGGAATGAGAAGCTGGAATTTAGGTACCGATCTCGGAAATTTTGAATTGAAATTTAGGTATCAATTCGGATGAGAATCGAAATTTAGGTATCGATCTCGGAATGAGAACTGGAATTTAGGTACCGATCTCGAAAATTTTGAATTGAAATTTAGGTATCAATTCGGATGAGAATCGAAATTTAGGTATCGATCTCGGAGTGAGAGCTGGAATTTAGGTACCGATCTCGGAAATTTTGAATTGAAATTTACTGTGGAGATTTGGATTTAGCGAGAGATCGAAATGAGATATGAAAGTGTTTTATATCCCGTGGGAATCAATCAAAGTCTGATTACTTGGCAAAGGGTACAAACCCATGCCATCCGGATCAAATTGAAAATTCTTCGTGATTCTGAAACCATCCCAAGAGGGGGTTTCACGGGAGGTCCAGAATAGATCCTGATTTGAAGAAGGATTGGAGGGTTTGAGAAGATGGGTTTAAACTGGAATTTAGTTTGAGCTTTAAATTTGTTTTGTTTGTCCTTTAACTATCCCATTTTTTGTTGTTTATTTGGTGTTCATGTGGATTTGGTGTTCGACATTTTTAGATTTTTAAGGAAAGTTTTCGTTTATTCCCTTTTTTTTTTCTTTTCTGTTCTTTGTTCGAAGTTCATTTAACTTTAATGGCGTTTCCCAATCAATTTTCACAAAAGAGGTGAAGGCCAAAAATGTGACATGGTCACTTTAATTCAAATCATGTTGAAGATACATCATACAACTCAATCTGGAATATATTTCATACAATCCATGTAGACTCGAAACGGATCGTGTATGATCTTTGTCGATCCATCAAAAGAAGCATCCGTCGAAAATCCATGTCTGAATAGTGGGGTACATGGTTAATAACATCACCTTCCAAGCCATCCTTGGCAAGGATGCTGGTTGGATGTACGTTGGAGGTGTGATATCTCCCATGTAACTCACGGCTCATAAGGCCGGAGGTTCTCTAGCTACGGGTCCGGCTTGGAAATGGTAAGGTGTCTTCTTGTCGTCCATTCTTCCGAAAGTAACCGAGATCCGCTTCACCGGCACTCCGGTATGCGATGCTTAGCGATATCTCGCTCCGTTACCCTTCGGTATCATGGCGGAACCTACCGGTAAAGGTATCTTTATCGGCCCTCGGAACTCACCCGGGCTCGCTATCCGGAGGTCGGATCCGAACATGATGTCACACTCGTTCAAGAAAGAGACGTGCAGAAGGTCGACGAAGTCGTGGTGATCTATATGTGGGGGTATGCGATCACCCTGTTTGTAGATGTTGATAATGCAGCTATTGGGTATGCAATCTGCTGGTAGTACCCTCCATGTTATCAATCTTTTTACCATTCTCTTGATGACTAATGGCATCGGATTTACTTGCCCATGACGGAGTATTCCCGGTGGGTTTCCCTTCCTGTCTTCGACGAAAGTTGTAGCGACATCCGCATTGTATTGTGATTCTTCCCTTCCCCGGCATCCATCTCCGGGGTTCCGAGTATGTGTTCTCCCTTAGGCGGCTCTGCTCGGCCCATTCTTTTCAAATCCCGGATACAATCCACGATTTGCTGTTGTTCATACTCTGAGAATACGTCGGTATGTAGCTCGAGGCCCTCTAGTATGTTGATTCTTCTACCTTTAATTCTCTCGAAGTATTCAAAGGTTTTCTTTTCAACATTTTGCATTCTCTCCAGCTCGTATTCCGGAATGATCTGCAGATGGCGAGGCCTTGTGACATATTGTGGGATATATGTTTCAATCCCTTCACGTTCTCCCGCATACCTCGGCTCCTCGGGGATGATGCTCGTCGGGACATCCCCAGGGTTGCTTCGCAACAAGGTCATGCATTATTGGTGGTTCTATCCGGTGGCGTGGTAGCCTTCTTTCTTCGATCTTTGTAAGATTTCCCCGGTTCTTTCGTTATCCTAGGAGCCGGCCTCCTTTCTTCGAGTTCTCGGTGAACCGGTGTCCTTGAAGTGTATGTACTGGCATTAGCAACTGTCTCGTCGTGTTGGTCCGCGGCTAGTTTTGTTAACATCTTACAGATACGACGATTCTTATTTCTTCGTTACGTTGCTGTTAGAGTAGCTCTCCGCACTTCTTGAATCTTTGTGGGCGCGGCGCTGACAAGCCTGCCCTCTGCTGTAGCGACTACAGATTTCATTTTCTTATCTTCTTCAGTATTTGCCTTTCTTTTCTTGTTGCTGGATTGGTGGCTTGGGCCACCCGCTTTCATCACTTGTCTGCCCGGCGGTTCTTCTCGATCAGCCGGGACCCGGTTACTTTCCTCATATCGTAGGCCCGCCGGTGCGAAATCCGAGTCGATCTCGATTATCGCTCCATCTTTCACCCTCTTTTCATCGAGTGCGAGGCTTACGCCATTCTTAAAGTTCAGGACCAACCGCCCGTTCGACATTTCCCTGTGAAAAGACAAGGAAAAGGATCAGGGGCTGTACTAAGAACAAGAACATTAAGAAAACGTTTATTAAAGATATTTTTTTTATTTTATATTTTTTGTATTTTCGAATTTAACAGGAGTGAAATGGGATAAGATCAGGGAAGAGATTTTGATTTGGAAAAGAAAACAAGGAAAATTTTGTTATCACGATTTTATTTATTTTAGCACATTTTATTATTTTTTTTTTTGGGTTTGGACCCAATCATAAGTAATTACTTTGCCCGTGTTTCTTAGGGATGAAGAATTCATTCCTTCGAAACATCAGGTAGCGTAATACTTTTTCAAGTATCGTCCGTTGATCGGAAGCATATGTCGTTCTCCACGGCAATTCACTAGCCGGTAGGAACCTCCCGAGTATACTGCTTCAACCACAAACGGTCCTTCCCAAGTAGGCTCAAATTTTCCTCCTATCTTGCGATGTGCCAGGATAGTTCTCTTGAGAACGAGAACTAAGTCACCAACTTTGAAGGTTCTTGGGCGGACCAATTTGTCATGGGCTTGAACCATCTTAGCTTGGTATAGTTCTAAATTCGTTGCGCATGCAAGTCTTTTCCCTTCCAAGCTTTCTAATTCTTCGAGTCGTAATTTGGCGTTCTCTTCGTCGTGATCTTGTTTGCAAGCCGCAATTCCGAGTGAAGGAAGGCCGAACCTCTAAAGGTAACACTCGCCTCGGACCCATACACCGGAGCGTAAGGTGTAGCTTGAGTAGGAGTTCTGAAGGTTGTCCGGTAGGCCCATAAGGCTTCTAACAATTTCTCGTGCCAATTTCTCTTATTATCGTCCAAGGTTTTCTTTAAGATTTGAACGAGAGTTTTATTAAAAGCCTCAGTGAGGCCGTTTGCTCTTGGGTAGTAAATTGTTGAGTATCGCTAGTCGATTCCGTGTCTCCTGACAAAATTGTTGATTTGCGTGCTTCTGAATGCTGACCCATTATCCGAGATAATTCGCGCGGCACTCCAAAACGGTAGACAACTTGGTTCTTGAAAACCGTAGCACGTGGTGTGCTTTCACTTCTCTAAGTGGAACCGCCTCTGCCCACTTGGAAAAGTAATCTGTAGCCGCAAGAATGAAGCGATGTCCTTTTGAAGATGGTGGTTCTATCGGACCCACTATATCTGTGCCCCAACATTCAAATGGCCACGACGTAATGGTCGGATGTAGCACATTTGGAGGTTGGTGTAGAACCACTCCGTGCACTTGGCATTGATGACAGCTCTTGGCGATTCTCATGCAGTCGGTCATCATCGAGGGCCAGTAGTATCCTAATCTTTTAATTTTCATTTTCATCTTCGGACCCGGCCGGTGAGCACCACGAGTCCCGAATGCACCTCCATAACAATTTCACGGGACTCGGACCCGCTTAGGCACCTTAGCCACATTTGATCAAAAGACCTTCCGTACGAGTGTGTTGTTTATTAATGCGTAAGATAGAGTTCTTTTCTTGATCCGATGGGCTAGCGACCTATTGTCCGGTAGCTTTCTGTTTGCGGTGTAATCTATCAATGGTCGTCGCCAATCTTCTGTGTTTTCCGACACTGTCGCCACCGATTCTTTTTTCGATTTGTGTATTGTGTCTATGTCGAGTCGTAATAGGACTCGACGTCCGTGAACTGACACTTCCACCGATTCATCTTGCAAACGAGCAAATTCTTTTGCGAGACGGGCTAAAGCATCTGCTAAAGCATTTTCTTTTCGGGAATTTTGTAGATCGTTACATTTGGAATGCGTTCCAACAACTCGTATGGCGTCTTGGAAGTATTGCTCGAGTCTTGGCTTTAAAATCTCGTATTGTCCGACGATCCGTTGAATGATTAACTGCGAATCCCCGTAGATGTTGATGTCCGTTATCCCCATTTGAATAGTTAATTCCGGTCCCGTTATGAGGGCTTCGTATTCGCTTCGTTGTTTGTACACGGTTACGTCAAGTGGTAGGAGTATCTTAACATCCCCGCTCCGGTGTTATAAAGATTAGCCTTGATTCCTGCCTTACGGGCACTATCACTTGCGATTCTTCGTCTTTGTGTCGTCGAAGATGCTCCGTTGAAATATAATTCCCAACGTCGATCATCAAGGTCTTCTAGGTTCATTATTTGTTCATCCGACAAATCGTCGTTGAGAGGAGATTCTGCCGGCAAAGGGTGTGCTTTGCGAGAAGTCTACTAAGACTTGTCCCTTTACGGCACGCGAGGCACGAAAGTTATATCGAATTGCGATAATATCATTGACCATCCGGCAAGTCTGCCGGAAAGTGTTGGACGAGTCATCAAGTATTGCAATGGATTAAACTTCGAGATCGGGTTGACCTTATGAGAAAGCATGTAGTGCCCGAGCTTTTGAGCGGCGAAGATCGGGGCCAAACAATGCTTTTCAATTGCGGGATACCTTACTTCCGTCGGAAGTAAACGACGGCTTAAGTAGTAAAGAGCGTTTTCTTTACCCTCATCATTGACTCGGCCAACGAGGCTCCGAAAGAGTCGTCTAAAGCCGCGGTGTAAAGTATCGGCGGTCTACCCGAGACCAGGGCTGCTAAGACGGGAGGTGTCATTAAATATTGTTTAATGTCCTCGAAGGCCTTCGGCATTTTTCTTCCCAAATAAATTTGGCGTCCTTTTTAACTAGTGCCGAGAAAGGCTGACACCTACCTGACAAGTTTGAGATAAAGCGTCGAAGATATGCCAGCTTCCCTTGAAAAGATCATAGTTGTTTTAAGGTTTTGGGAGGCTGCATTTCTAAGATAGCTTTAATCTTCTCCGGGTCGATTTCAATTCCACGATGTCGGACAACGAATCTTAAGAATTTCCGGAGGTGACGCCGAAGGCGCATTTTAAGGGATTCATCTTAAGGTTAAATTGTCTTAATCGTTCGAAAACAATTCTCAAATCATACGGGTGGTTGTCCTTTACTTTGCTTTTGATGACCACATCGTCCACGTAGCATTCGACTTGATTGTGGATGAGATCATCAAAAATTCTTGTCATTGCTCTCCGGTAGGTTGCTCCTGCGTTCTTCGATCCGAATGACATCACCGTGTAGCAAAATACTCCGATCGGCGTTCGAATGCCGTAAGCTTTCATCTTACGGAGCCATTTTTATCCGGTTGTATCCCGAAGATCCATACATGAATGAGAATATCTCATGTGTTGAAGCAATGTCGATCATTAATTACGGGATCGGTAGAGGGAATTCATCCTTTGGACATGCCTTGTTCAAATCTTTGAAATCCACACGGATTCGATCCGACCATTCTTCTTTCGATCGGCACTACATTGGCTAGCCAAGTCGGGTATTGTTCTTCACGGACAAATTTAGCGTCTATTAGTTTTTTAACTTCGGCTATGACTTGTTGTTCGATTTCTAGACGCATTCTTCCGGGACCTTGTCCGACCTGGAACGAAGTAGGATCCACTCCTAGCTTATGAACTGCAACCTGCGGAGCCAATCCCGGCATTTCATCGTAGTTCCAAGCAAAACAGTCCTTAAATTCCATTAATAATTTGATTATTTCTTCGGAGTCTTCTTTGTTGAGTAAGGAGCTAAGAAAGGTAGGTCTAGGCTCTTCGCTAGTACCTAAGTTAACTTCCGTCAACTCATCTATTGTAGATTTAATTTCTTCTTCGAATTCGGTGGAGCGTCTCCAATTTGTAAATCTTCGAGTTCGTCCGTAGTTTCCATGCAGTTTTCATTGGACTTGCAAGTGACAACTAAGCAAAATTCGGTATCATCAACTGATCCTACCGTGCCGAATCCGAGACCATGCTTTGAATTGGGCGGACGACCGGAATTATTCCATAATTTTTCAAAACGTTGTGATTGACCTTTTGTCCATTGTCGAGGTAAGAAACCACGTTGAATTAAATTTTGAACACGGGGAGAGTACCACTCAAAAGGTAATTCCATTAATTCTGATGAAGTGACATCTTCGAATTGTACATTATTTTCAGTTTTGGAGGAAGAAGCACCACGGTAGAATTTGATTGGCCTTGCACCGTCGTTACGTACCACTTTGACCACCAAACCCTCGATCTTGCTCGACTGGATCGGGGTTAGGGTCATAGTATGTACGTAGTGGTTAATCTTCTCGTACATTGATTTGTATTCTTCGTTCTTCTCATCTTCGAGAGAGACCTTGAATTGCGGCTTCTTCTGACTTATTGTCGCTGCTTCTTGTTTGATTTCTTCTTCTTCTTCGAACTATCTTCCCAATCAACATTGATGGCTGGTTTCCTCCGTCCAACCGTCCTAACGTCTCTACCACGGCCTCGTCCCCGGCCTCGACCTCGGATGCGAGTTGTGGAGAAACCTTCACCATCTCGCCGGAAGGGAGTGGTGAGTGACTCGTTGGACTAGAATTTCGGGTTCTTCGTTGTCCCGAACTTTCTTTGCTTCATTTGTTACGGTATCTCCGGAGAAGATCGTTTTCTTTGGCGGTGCATAATAAGTCGCATCTTCATGGATTCCAATCTCATGTACGGAGAATGGTTATAAGTCGCCTTTGATGCACTTGTTCCCCTCCATCGTAATACTTGATGCACCGATGCGAGAGATGATGGTACCATCCCGTTTTCATGTATCCATGGTCGGCCCAGGTAGAGCGTTGAACGACGTTTCGAATCGATTATGTGAAATTTCGCGGTTGTCTTTGCTAAGTCACCGGTCTTCATCGATAGCGTTATTGACCCGAGGGCTCTTTCTCCTTTCCGGTTGAATCCTCTTAATAACATTTTGTCGGCTTCGAGCTCGCGAGCATCAATTTCCAAATATGCTTAGTGTTCGAAGACTCATTATATTGATTGATGCTCCTGGATCCACCAATACTGCGGAGAGTGTAAATTTTCCGATTGTAAGCGAGATGTACAATGGTCGGTTGTGATCTCGCTGTTCCAAGTAGTAGGTCATTGTCCGTGAAGGTAACGCCTCGTTGTTCCTTTAACGAGCAAACCTCATCTAAGGAATCTCCGGCCATTTGAGCTAAGCAAATTTCTCGGATCAAGTAAGGCCTTGATCGAGCTTCTCTCATCTCCTTTGATAAGATGAGAGCATCGTAAATGCTCGGTTGGTCGGTAGTTTCCTAAGATGGGCTAGCACGTTGTAGTCCACTTTGTTCTCATGTGTCTCGGCTTCTTCTCGAATGGGTATTTCTTCTGCTGGGGTTGGTTCTTCTTGAACAACCACCTGCTTTCCTTTGTCTTTTGGACCCACTCTTGGAGGTAGAACTTTTCCACTTCTCAAGTTGACTTCTGTAATTTCTTCCGAATCTAGTATTGAGCTTGTCGGTGTATCCTCTTGAATCAGAATGACAGGTTCTTCTGTATTAGCTTCAGAGTCTGAAGGCTCTAACTCTATTGCGACTGGAGCTCCTCGAAACTCACAGATAGATCTGTTGCTTGTTGAACTCTCGTAGCCTCCTTGATGGCTGCCTTCTTCGTTATTTTGCTCGTCGAGATCGTGTATAATTTGAGAATTGTCGTTGGTATCGAAATCGATGTCCGGATTGTCGCTAGTTACGTAATCGTTAGAAACAGTCAAAACGTAGCCAACGCCATCACCCTTATCATTATATGATCCCACCGAAGTGAGCAGATAATCATACAAAATCGGAGGTTCGAGGGATTTCTCCCCCGAATCGGAAACAACTATCCTAGGATAAGCGGCCCCTAGTCTCAGCCTTAGGAGTCTCGGTCCCCTCTTCTTCGTCAATTTTCTTTTTTCTTCAATCGTCTCCTGTTGAGGTGGTTCTTCTATCGCAAGTGATAGTACCGGCTTAACGGTCTCGAACTCTGAATTGAAGCTCGCACCGAGGCGGTTCGGATGTTGTCTAAAATCTTCTTTGAAAACCTCGTCCAGGCGGTAGTCCATCCATCGTCAGTTTCATAGGGATCTATCGGAATGACGGGATCGGTTGAGATAACATTGACGGAACCTCCTTTCTGGGGTTCCTTCATGTACTCCTTCGGGATTGTTATATTCCCTTTCCGAAGGTTGTCGTTGAGCCAACTTTTAAAGGTAATGCAATCTTCTATCTTGTGCCCAAGCATCCGGTGGTAGGGGCAAAAGTTGGGATCACCGTTCTTGTTGACTTCCTCTGGTCTTTTAGGCTCCGGCAGTTGGAAATCCGGAGTCTTCGGCAGACTACGGAACATTTTCGATGCTCGCTTCATTCTTGAACGGATATTCTCTCGCTCGAAGTTCCCTTAATGTACGTTGCGGACGAGACGGTTGTTCATACTGCGGAGATGACTGATAGCTGGATCGGGGTTGCTGGTAATTCTGTTGTGGTTTCTGCGGCCGTTCTGGTGGTATTTGCATCGGTTGCTTGCCTTTGTCAACTGCTGCAATGATCCCGGATTTCTTTTCGAAGGTCTTCACCGGCTTCTGCTTGTCCGTCTTGTCCGCGAAACTTAATTGCTTCGCCTCTTCTTGCAAGCTTCCGGCCTTGCTTAACAACTTCTCGAAAGTCTTAATAGTGAATCCTTTGAGGAGAAGTGCTATCGGGCCGTGAATGCTTTTAAGCAAGATGCCGACCGCATGTTGTTCTTGCGGTTGTGGTTCACACTTCATGCTTAAGTTCCTCCATCGAAGTATGTAATCCACCAAAGTTTCATTCGGCCTTTGTTTCTCTACCACTAAATCACCTATAGTGATGTGGTGTCGAGCTCCGGCGAATCGCTTGATGAAGAGGCTCTCTAGCTCGAGAATGTCTTCACCGAACCATTGGGTACTCTGCATACCAGTCGAAGGCGATTCCTGACAGACTGCTGACGAACTGTCGGAAGAGTAATGCATCGCTCCCACCGGCATTACAACAACTGGCACGAAAGTGTGCAACATGCTGTCGGGGGTTCCCGATTCCGTCGAAGGTCTTGAACAGAGGTGGTACGAAGCCTTTCGGGTATTGGACAGCGTCGAGTTCTTCTGGGTAAGGTCTACCCGTCCGAATGGATGTCCCGTTCTTCGATTGTGCTAAGGCTTCTTGCACCTGCTGTTCTACCAAGTTCTTGATATCCTTTTCAGGGATCATACTTTGTGTTGTATCCTTTTTCAGCTGATCATCCCCATTGACGGATGTAATCTCCTTTCCTCCGTCTACAATGTGAATGACCTCTGGGGGTGTATCTATGTGGTTGTACTTGACTCTGGAGAGTGGCCAGAGCTACGGCCATCTCTTCCATCCTTTTCGCCATTTGAGCGATCGTGTCGTCTTTT
>JAKZJZ010001143.1:2742-31003 GCA_022702705.1 Papilionanthe hookeriana x Papilionanthe teres | reverse complement strand
AGGAATGAGTTGACAGGGTTCTGGATCTGGATCTAGTTCTACCCCTAGAGGAGTCCAGAAGAGAGCCCAGAGGTTTTGTTGTTTCTGGAATTTCCATAATTTGAGTTGCCAGTTTCTGCAACTCAGTGGAGATTTTCTTCTTTTTCCTGGTCTTTTGGATTTGCCAATTTGCTTCAATTTTCTTTTTTTCCTCTTCCATAAGAGAGTGAAGTGGGTAGGGGACATCAGAAACCTGCTATGCAAATTCCTCAGCAGATTCCAATTGTTCCACAGGTTCCAACTGTTCCACTGTTCCCATTTGTGTCTGTTCTACAGTCAAAGAAGCCTTTTCACTGAGTTTGTCCTGAGTAAGTGGTTCTTCCCTAAGGGGGTTATCTGGAGCAGGAATTTCCACTATTCTCCTTTTTTCCACCCTCATTGAGGGAGGTTTTAATCTGAAACATTTTTCTTTTTGATGTCCAAACATTCTCGCGGTGAGTGCGTAAAATTGGTTTGTTTTCTAAAATAACTTCTTGCCAAAAGCCCTCTCCTTCATCAGAGATGGTAATCAAAATTTTATCTAGCTCTGGGAGCGAAACATCCCTCTCAACTAATACTTTAGCAACAGCTGGGTTTCCCAATTCATAAATTGGTGGATCCACCCTTAGAGGTGTTCCCAAAGCCCTACTTATCTCAAATAAAGCATGTGTGTGGTACAGCTGAATGGGGAGATTAGGAAAAGTAAACCATAAAGGTTTAAGTGGGGGCTCTTTAGCTGGATCAAACCCTGGGTACCACTTCATCAACTTCATCTTGGAGTTAGCAATGGTCATAACTTCCATGCCTAATACCTTTGCATAATCTTCTTCTCTAGTTAACCTTATGAGCAAATGCCTTCCATCCAACACACCTAGCTTCCACTGGCCCAAGAAATAAAAATTCTCAAAATTCCTTCTGACCAATTCCATTTTGGGATGTCCAAATTGGAATTGGCCCACAATAGAAAACTTAATAGCATCTGCCATAGAACCCATCTCCTGGGAGGTGAATAAGACAGCAGGTCTACCCTCCTTTGAACCCAAAGGTCTGACAAAGGGGCATTCAGATTTGTCTGCTGCTGCATCATGCAGGAATTGGGGGAAAGTCAGGTGCTCCATAGTATTAAGAAGGGTGCCTTTGCTCACCGCAGAAGCATAGGTAGAGGGGGTAGTGAAAGCACTGGAGCTAGCCGTTCTCTTCCAACTGACTGAATCCCAACAGAGGATCCAAAGAGCTGACAGAAGAAGGAAAATGGTCTAACAGCCAGGGAGGGAGCCAGACAAACAGCAGCACCACAACACACTTCAATGTAATAGTAGATAATTCAAATTGAAAGGAGCCCGGGAAAGGGTAGAGCAGAAACCAAAAGTCCAGAACACCAAATCACCTCAGCCAAACGAACACAAACCAGCCACCAAGCGGGAGAGCAACTTACCGTGGCGGAAAAGGGAGGGTGGCGCCGCCGTGGGGGTCATCCCCGACCCCCAAACCCTAGCAGAGCAAAACTAGTCGCCATTTTTATATATATATATATATATATATATCTATACATACATATATATATATATATATATATATATATATGTATATATATATATATATATATGTATACATACATATATATATATATATATATATATGTATACATACATATATATATATATACATACATATATATATATATATATACATACATATATATATATATACATACATATATATATATAATGGAGCCGGATTTTGTGGAGCATTCTTGGTGCGATTCTTGATTTCCTTCTCGGCTCTCATCTCGTTTCCTTGATGTTTTGATATATTGAAGACTATTTCTTTTAGTTTTCATTCTGTCATTGCATTTCTTATTGATTCATCCATTTTCTCGCCTTCCCGGTTTTGTTCTTTTTTGAATTTTTCATTTCGAGGCTTCTTGATTTCATCCGGATTTTTATGGCCGATCAAATTCATTCCCCGGCAAAGACTTTTGCTCGAAGTGACTGGTCTTGATTCTTCGACTTCCTCCGATAAACCGGTTTTTCCACGGCTTTATCATGATGCTGCTAATGGTAAGGGTGATTGCCAATTTATTAAAAAAATTGAGAAGAAGGGAGGTAAGCCTCGCCTTAATTCTTTCGGATCATGAAATCTCTTCACTTGTGGATGTTCATAAATTTACTTTAATTGGTAAATTTCAACTTGGTCATCCTAAAATGGAAGTCATACGAAAGTGCTTTCGAGAATTTTAGATTATTGGGTTCTTGGAAGGTTGGACTCTTTGATGGAAGGCATATTATGATCCAACTTTCTAAAGAAGTGGATTATGCTAACTTATTCTCCAAAAAATTCGTTTTGATTGATGGAATTCCTATGAAACTTCTAAAATGGTCTCCTTCTTTTGATCCCCATCAAGAACCACCCGTCATTCCTATTTGGTATAAATTACCTAATCGAAGCTTCATCTATTTAATCATCAAATTTTATATGCTATTGGAATCGCCTTAGGAAGACCATTGAAGCTAGATATGCCTACCTTTCAACTCACTAGGCCTTCGTGGCAAGGATTCTTGTAGAAAGAGATGTATCTCTTGCCGATGTTGAAGAAATTTGGATTGGTACACCTCATAATGGATATTGGCAAAATGTCATAATGGAGAATAAGCCATATTATCGTCACCATTGTAAAATGTTTGGACATTCCAATGGTAATTGTTTTAGGCCGCATCCTCACTTGAAGACAAATAGGATTAAAGATCCTAAATTATCAAATCGACCGTTATTGTGGTCGAGAAGGAATTGCAAACTGCTATTAATTCTGTTAAATCTACTATCACTGTTTCTCCTGGAGAAGAGTCACAATTAACTATTAAGGAGCCTGATGTTCAAATAATTAATCCTGTTGTTGAGCCTGTTATTATTGCTTCTGATGCTGAACTCGTTCGTCGAACCCGTTGCTCGAACCTCGCCGATCCAATTTCTATTTTTGCTAAGGAATCTACTCGTTGAATCCGTTGATGAACCTATTGTTGATCAAACAATCAATTCCGCTACCGAGTTTATTATCGAATCCGTTGATGAGCCTATTGTTCGTCGAACTCTGTTCGGTGTTTCGGAATTATCGTTAATGTGATTGGAGAAATTATTGGACATACCGTCAAATCATCTATTTCTTCTGCTGATCATGGTCTCACAATTACAGAAACTCCAATTACTAATGAATCTCTGCAAGAAGATCCTCTTACTCATTATCAATCTATTGAGGTTCATCCTAAGCCTACTAATTATCCTGTATTTCAACAACCAACTCAGTTGGTTACTGAAATATCAGCAGGTATGACAGCCATTAGTAATGAAATTAGTAATGATTGGATGATTCAAAAAGCAAGAAAGAAGAAATCACTGGAGTTAAAGAATCTCTCTGAAAGCAACATTATTCATAATCCTGCAACAGACGAAATTCTTCTTCTAGGATGACTAGAGGAGGAAAAAATATTATTAATGATTAAATTCTTATGCCTGGAATATTAGGGGGTGGGCTGATCCCGGCTCCCTTAATAGACTTCTAAATTTAAACAGGATTCACCATTTTTGGATTATTGTCATTCTAGAGCCTTTGGTGAAATCTAACTTTGATAGATTCACTAAAAAATTTCCTGGTTATACTTTTCTAGCTAATTGTTCCAATAAAATTTGGTTACTCTATAGAAAAGAGCTGAAAATTAATATCTTGTTTAATCACTATCAGTTGTTGCATTTTCACTTCGAATTGGATCAGTTCAATGGCTTTGCTTCCTTTATATATGCTGCTACTCTGAATGCTGATAGAATTGATTTATGGAATATTTTACATCATATTAGTAGTTCAATGACTGATGGCTGGATTGTTGGTGGAGATTTCAATTCCATTGCACAACCTAGTGAAAAAAGGGTGGGAGAAATCCTAATCTAAATGCAATGCTGAACTTCACTAATAATATTACTTCAGCTAACCTTTTTGATATTGGATTTGAAGGATCTCCTTTTACATGGAGGAGAGGTAATATTTATGAAAGAATTGACAGAGTTCTGGTTAATCAACTTTGGTTGAACATGTTCCCTATTACTAAAGTTAAACACCTTGCAAGGCTAAACTCTGATCACTCTCCTTTACTGATTACATGTGCTCTTTCTCCAACTGTTAAGAATTTAGTTTTTAGATACCTTAATGTATGGTCTTCTCATCCGGATTATAATCAATTAATTGCTGATAATTGGAAAGCTCCTTTGCAAATATTCTATTCTGATCCTCTTTCTAAGCTTTGGCAATTACACAAAAGGATTGCTAGTAAGCTCGAAACATTGGAATAGAGTCGTTTTTGGAAATGTGCATCGAAAGTTACCGAAGCCTGAAGCTAAGGTAACCGATTTAGAAAAGCTGGTCGAGGATGGTTTAGATTCCGATTATAATCTAAATGAAGCATATAGTAGATTAAACTCGGCTATTATGAATGAAGAACTCTTCCTTCAACAAAAAGCAAATCGTCAATCGGTTTAAGCATGGAGACGTAAACTCAAAATTTTTTCATGCCGCCATTAAGTTTAAAAGATCCGTTAATGTGATATTGAAGATCAAATCTGCTGATAATACATGGTTATTTAACTCTATGGATATTGCTAATGATGCTATCGCTTATTTTTCCAAACAATTCTCTTATCACTTCGTGAACTCTACTCGCTTATTCTCCTAATCTTATAAGATCTCGATTTCGTAATATTAATATGGATTATTTGGTTCAACCTCCCGATGCTAATGAAGTTTTTGAGGCTCTTAAAACAATTGATGGAAGTAAGACAATTTGGCCGGATGGATTTACAATCGACTTTTATAAAAAAAATTGGTTGATTATCAAATCCGATGTGGTCTTGGCAATACAAAGTTATTTTCCGGGAAATGATCTCCCTAAGTATTTTGCTTCCAATACTATTGTTTTAATCCCTAAGGATAAAAGAAAGTCCAACTGGCAGGATTTCGTACCCATTAGCCTTATCTTCCACCTTCTCCAAAATCATAAGTAAAGTTTTAGTTGCACGGTTACATGCCTTTATTGGAGAATCTCATTTCTGAAAATCAAGGTGCTTTTATAAAGGGAAGATACATATGTGATAATGTTCTTTTAGCACAAGAACTGATAAATGACATTGATAAATGCTGCAGAGGATCAAATATTGTTTTTAAATTGGATATTGCTAAGGCTTTTGATTCCATCAGTTGGACTTTTATTCTTAATGTTCTTGCGGATAGAGGATTCGACTCTAACTTCGTAATCTCATTTATAGATGGTTAAACAATAATTATTATAGTGTGCTTATAAATGGTTTTAGCCATGGATTCTTTAAATCCGGAAGGGGCATTAGACAGGGAGATCCACTCGTCACATTATATTTTCATCCTTGTTTTTGATTATCTTTCACGAATGCTGAATCATATGCAGTTTACTCATCAGTACACTCAATATCAACATAGATCTACTCATTTAGTCGGCCATTTAGCCTATGCTGATGATGTAATAGTTTTCTCTAATGGAGGTAAACAATCTATTAAATGTCTCATGAAAGTTTTGTCCGATTTTGAAGAAATTTCTGGAATGGTTTTTAACAAAGCTAAATGCCAATTTCTTACAAGTTCTAGAATTACTGCCCAAATGAAAAAGTGGATTTCGATTTCACTAACTATAGAGAAACTCAATATCCTCTAAAGTATTTGGGTTTCCCTCTAATCAAAGGAAGAAGGAAACTTTCTCACTATGATGATATCATTGCTAAAATATCTTCTCAACTTAATTTTTGGTCCAACTCTTTTCTATCCAATGGTGGAAGAATAACACTTTTAAGGAGTGTGTTAACTGCATTTCCTCTTTATATAATGCAGATGATAAAAATGAAGAAGAGTACACGAGAAAATGCTTTCTATTATGTTTAATAAATTTGTTTGGGAAGGACAACATAAGCAAATGCATTGGACCAATTGGGAGAAGTTATGTAAGCCTCTTGATTGTGGTGGCTTAGGTTTTAAAAGCTTTCAAGCATCTCGACTTTACATTCTACCGCAAGCAATGGATTAACTTCGGAGCACAAAGTCATTGTGGGCAAGATTTATGCATGCTAAATATTGTCTTAACAATCATCCTTCTCAAGTCAGCCTTAAACCCGGAGATTCTAAAAACTGGAAGGAGCTACTTAAAGTTAGATTCCATGCCGAAAAGATGTTCATATGGGAAATAGGTAATGGTCAAATTAGCTTCGGTTTGATAATTGGTTGTTTAATGAGTCCTTTGAAGCACATTTTAATCCTAATTTTCCTATTCGACACATTGTCGATCGTTGGAGTGATGGTATTTGGAATTTGCATAAATTTCAAGAATATGTCCCTGCAGATTTTCATAATATGATCTTAAGTACTCCTTTTCATATTGGAAAAAAAGATAAACTAATTGTCAAAAAGCCTCATAATCATAGTTTATCTAAATTCATTTATCAAACCAGTTTTAATTGGCAAAAAAATGACTGGAGTGCTAAACTTTGGAATAATTACATCACACCTTCTATGTCCTTTTTTTGTTGGAAATTGTTTAAAGAGATGCCGCCAACTCGATGATATTCTTAAACTTAAAGGACTTAGAGGTCCATCCGAGGTGTCATTTGTGTCATTGTGATGAAGAGACCATTGGGCATATCTTTTTACATTGCAACTCGACACAAGAGGTATGGAAAGGTGTGTTAGCTCGTTATGGGATTGCAAACTCGGTTATCTCCTTGGAATTCTATTAAGGCTTGCTGGGCAAATTGGAAAACTTCTCCTTATTATTTCATCCCTTTTGTGATTTTTTGGTTTTTATGGCTAGCCGGGAATGATTTAATTTTCAATAATAAGGTGTTCTCTTTTGATCTTGTCATCGAAATTGTATTACTTTTCTTAGTAAGATTCGAATTCTGTTCTTTCTTCAACTCAAGGCATCAAAAACAAAGTTATGCTTGTTATATGGAGACCACCTAAGAATCCCCGGCTTAAAATTAATATTGATGGAAGCTTCAAAACTTCTTCAACTGGTATTGGAGGTCTATGCAGAAATTATAAAGGATATTGTATATGGTTTTTCTCAAGCACCTATTATTGCATTTAATGCTTTGGAAGCTGAAGCAATTGCTGCCTTTTGGGGTTTAAAAATTGCTATTATGCAACATCATCATTTTATTCACTTGGAAATGGATTCTCCGTATTTATTGCAAATCATATTGTCTCAAGTTGATGTGCCTTGGTTTCTTCGCATTTGGTCGAACAAAATTAACCTTCTCTCCTCATCTATCACAATTCTATGGAGTCATACTTATAGGGAGGGAAATCAACTCTGCTAATTGGCTAGCAACCAAGGCTTCTTCTTCTCATGATGTTATTTATAGTGCCAATTACTCTTCCTTTCCTTTATTTAGTTCTCTTTTACATGGGGATTTAATTGCAATCCCACATGTTAGATGTAAGACAGCTTTCTTAAATAATATTTTTGGTTTTTTGGTAAAAATATATATATATATATATATATATATATGAGAAGATGGTGGCTGGGTGTGGTGCTCTGCTAGGGTTTCAGCCATGACTCTGCCGGCGGCTGGCCTTCTGGTGGCGAGAGAGGTGAGTGGAACTTGTGGTTTTCCTGGTTTTGACTCTTGGTTGAGTGTGGTGGCTGTTTTGGGCTTCCTTGCTGGTGGTTCTGACTTTCCCGGGCTCCTCCTTTTAAATTTTCTACTGTTTCATTGGTTTTCTTGGCTACCTTTGCTGGCTGTCCCCTCTATTTCTTCAGATTCTGTTCTGGTTTTTAGTGTTCCTTCTTGGATCACTTCTGTTGTGTTGAGTCCTTGACTTTGCAGCCACTTATTTTTTCTGGGTTGGTTGAGCTTGGTTTTCCTGCAATGGCTCACCCCATTGACTTGGAAACTAACATACCTTGGGCCAAAGCTACTTATGCTGGTGTGGTGGGTAATGCTCCTTCTATTTCTGAGCCCTCAAAGCTTCTCTTTCCCCAAAGACTCCATGATGCCGCTGCCTGGTAGGCTATCCTCGCCCCTTTATCGGACCCATTGAGGAAAGGGAGGGCTGCCTGTATCGTTATTTTTACTTCGAGGAGTTAAATGTATTGGATGAAGAAGTTAAACTTACCTCCGGTTGGTAAATTCAGCTTGGGCCACCCCAAGATGGAGCTTGTTAGGAAGTTCTTTGAGTCTCTCAACTTCAAAGGGAGTTGGAAAATTGGACTCTTGGATGGCGGACATTTGTTAATTAACTTCACCGGTGAAGAGGATTATGCTTTACTCGTTTGCTAAACAATTGGTAAGCATTGCAGGAGTGGATATGAAAATCATTAAGTGGACAAGTGACTTTGATCCCGACGAAGACCCCCCAATTGTTCCCCTCCGGTTTAAACTCCCCAATCTTCCTTACGGATATTTTAACCAATCTGCTTTATTCCAAATTGGTAGAGCAATTGGGACCCCCTCGGGTGTGATGCTTGCTACAATTAATAAAGCAAAGCCTCGAAATGGCCGTAATCCAAGTTGAAAGAGATGTCTCCTTGCACGAAATCAAGAAAATATGGATTGGATCTCAAGAGGAGGGCCAGTGGCAGGAGGTGATAATGCAACAAAAACCTTATTTCTGCACGCACTGTAAGATGTTTTGCCATACCCTTGACAGATGTTACAGAATCCATCCCCCTAACAAAAGAATCCCTCTCTTGTCTCAAGCAAACCGTCCATCTGCTGGTGTTGAGCCAGCACTTCAGGTTTCTGCTCGTGAGACATGGTTTCGATCCCAATACTATCCATTTGAATCCCGAGTGTGCCGAGGTGAGATCCGCAGGAACTACGGGTTTCCTTAATGTGGGTATTTCCAACCCCGGGGCTCTTGAGGGAGTGCTTCCGGGGCTTTTACCCCCGGTCGGGGTTTCGATCCCGACTCCCCGGAAGTTGGACTCTTCTACTAGAGAGTCTACTCCTGTGTTTGAGTCCCCTCCTAAAGAAAATGATAACCGGTGCAGAAGAGAAGAGGTAGAAATTCAAATCATCACACCATCTCAAGATTCTGTGCCTTGGGTAGAAAAGTAACCTGCTAATGTTATGGCTAATATGGAAGCTGAGTTAGAAGGGAAATGGCACACACAGATCTTAAGGAAGAAAAAAAGGCATTATCCGAAGCCCAAAAACTTGGCACACCCCTTGCGAGGGGAACCGGCTGGGACCGTCAAAACCGGATCCAAATCACAACCCCCTTCCCCCATCCATGATTAATCTACTTTCGTTGGAACATTAGGGGTATTGGCAACCCCTCATCTCTGAAAAGAATTCTTCACCTTACTAAAAAATACAAACTTTGGTGTATTGCAATCCTTGAACCCATGGTGTACGAACATTCCAGTAAAATTACCAATAAATTCAATGGCTTCAAACATTTTGCCAATTGCAATAATAAAATTTGGATATTTTATAGGAAGGAAATCACTTGGACCCTCCTCATGGACAATCAGCAATTCATTCACTCCTCCTTCAACATCAATGGTCAAAGCGGGTTTGCAACTTTTGTTTATGCTCGGATGCGGACCAGATGATAGTAACTAACTTATGGGGACATCTACATAGCATTGGTGCCGGTCTCTCTTCCCCTTGGCTTGTGGGAGGAGATTTCAACCGCATCTCGCTCACCAACCGAAAAGCCGGGAGGTAGATCTCCTAACACTCGCTTCTATGTCAAAGTTTAATGAACAAATTCGGACCTGCAGATCTCTTTGATCTTGGCTTCAGAGGACCTCTCCACACTGGAAAAGAGGTAACACCCGGGAAAGATTGGACGGAATTCTAGTTAACGGCTAGCTTGGATTTCCCATTGGCTCCTCACCTATGTGACACATTTAAGTCTCACAGACCTCCGATCACGTGACCCCTTCTTATTACTATAACCTCCCCAAAACCTTCTAATTACTCCCCCTTCGGGTACCCGAACATGTGGTCCTCACGAGCCGATTTCCTTAGCATTGTTCAAAGTAACCGGGGTAGTGTGTATCATGATTCTCCTCTCACTAGACTAAAACTCTTTCGCATCAAGCTCGAGTAAAGCACTTAGATATTGGAGCCGGCATACTATTGGTGATGTTTTTAAAGCCGTGATCAAGGCCGAAGAAGAAGTTGCTCTCTTAGAAACAAAAGTACAAGCTGGAACTCGCAAGTGAAGACCAACTTATCTCTCGCTCAAGCCAACCTCCTCTTAGTTTCTGAAAGACAGGAGCTTTATCTGAAACAAAAAGCTGCAGTCAATCACCTCATCCTAGGAGACAGGAATACCAAATACTACCAAGCCTACATCAGGTATAGAAGAAAATGCAACAACATTCACAGTATCAAGTCTGCAGATGGTACTATGTTAAGTAATCTTGCTGAAATTGCCCAGGATGCTGTCCATTATTTTGAGGAACTTCTTACCCATAGCAACAGTACCAGAATTCCAATTGATAGCTCTATCTTCCAGAATGATATCCAGTACACTAGCAATTTAAATTTGACAGGCATCCCTCTGAGCAGGAAATTTGGGAAGCATTAAATTCGAGTGGACAGCTCTAAACCGCAGGTCCCGATGGATACACTGCTGATTTCTACCGTAAAGCTCGGGATTTTGTTAAAGGTGATGTGGTTAAGGTCGTCCAAAGTTTCTTCCAGGGTCACACCCTCCCCAGCTATTTCAGTGCCTCTAACATTGTTTTGATACCTAAGAATAATAACCCTCAGAATTGGAATCAGTATAGGCCAATTAGTCTCACTTCTGTGATCAGCAAAATCATCAGCAAAATCATTGTGGGTAGACTCCAACCCCACCTGGATGGCTTGATTAGCCCAAACCAGTCTGCTTTTATTAAAGGAAGATCCATAAATGACAACATCTTACTAGCACAGGAGCTCCTTCTTGATCTGGATAAATTGAAGAGGGGGCAATATCATTTACAAATTGGATATTCAAAAGGCCTATGACACAATTAACCGGGATTTAATTATGGAGGTGCTTATCGCTAGAGGATTTAATTCTCAATTTTGCAATCTTATAAGAAGATGGCTTGAGTCCAATGTACACTCTATCCTTCTTAATGGCCAAGCCTGGGGCTCCTTTAAAGCTACTAGAGGGCTCAAACAAGGAGACCCCCTATCTCCCACCATTTTCATCATCTCACTGGATTACTTCTCTAGAGTACTGGATAGAGACTTTCTGCATCAAAACTACACCGGGTATCATCATAGATCTAACATAGCTATTTCCCATCTTATGTTTGCGGATGACATCATGATCTATTCCAAGGCCCACAGGAAGGTTGTTAAGAAGCTAAAACAAGTAGTCTGGATTCTTTTCAAACTCATTCTGGCCTGATTTTTAATACTGCTAAGTGCCAAGTGGTCTTCTCTAAACACATCCCTACCCAAACTAAACACTGGATTATGGAATTTACTGGCTTTTCTCCCACTGCTCTCCCTATCAAATACTTGGGTGTACTTCTCACCATGGGAAGGGTAAAACAAGTGCACTTTGATGAGATTCTGGATAAGATTCATTCCAGATTGAATTGCTCGGACCAACTCTTTTTTATCGAATGGTGGCAGGAATAACCCTCTTAAGAAGTATACTAACATCCTTTCCTTCCTATATACTACAAGTTACCCCATCGAAAAAGAGCACTCGGATCCAAATTGAAAGAGCTTTTAATTGTTTCCTATAGTCCGGACAGAGACGAGCAACTCCACTGGACATCCCGGCGAGAGCAACTAAACCCACCGAAGCCGGTGGTTTGGGGTTCAAGGGGCTCGACCAACTTCAGCAGATTAATTTTTACAAACTATGGATTCATTTCGAGGGCACGAATTCCTCGTGGGCTAAATTCATGAAAGGGAAATATTGCGAGCACACTCACCCCTCTCTTGCTGTGAGAAAACCTGGGGATTCCAAAATCTGGGTCGAATGTTAAGAGTTAGAAATGAAGCTCGAAAATTACTTCTTATGGAATTTGGGCAATGGGGAGATTAGCTTCCGGTCGGTAACTCGGTGCCCAAAGGACTCGGTTGATTCCCTTTTCTCCCCAAGTGGATCATAAATTATTGGTTGCTGATCTTTGGGATGGCTTTAACTGGTCTCTCCCCCATCTTAAAGCTATCCTTCAAGACCATTCTCGCAAACCGATTTCCACTATCAAATTTACTAGGGGGAGGCCTCGACAAAGATAATTCGGAAAAGCTAAAGTCTCATAGCTTAACCAAGGCCATCTACAGGAAAACTTTCCAATGCACTCCTGTAACCTGGAGCAAGGCTATTTGGAACAAATTTCTGTCCCCCTCCATGTCCTTTCTCTCTTGGAGAGCCTTGCACAGAATTATTCCAACTGATGACATTCTCAAATTAAAAGGGCTGAGAGGGCCTTCCATTTGTGTTCTATGCCATCAACAAGAGGAGACCCTCGATCACCTGTTTTTCAGATGTATTTTTGCCCAGGATGTGTGGAAAGCTCTTTGTCCTCTACTGAGTAAAGGTTGTTGTACCCATTGGGATCTTTTTCATACATGCTGGCAGGATAGAAACTATCAAAACTTTAATCCCACTTACTTTATTGTCATGTGGTTTACCTGGATGGCCAGAAACAAGTCTAAATTTAACAGCATTCCAGCTACAGTTTCTACTGGTGGTTAGAAACCGTAGAAACTATATCTCCAAAATTATTACACACAAGCAGTTTCCTAACATCCTCGGGACATACCAAACATCTTGGGCTCCCAAACCTTTCATCGAATTGTCAAATGGCTCCCCCCTCCGGTAATATCATTAAAATCAACACGGATGGTAGCTTCTTCAAGGATAGTGCTGGTGTGGGGGCATATTTAGGAACACTAAAGGTCAATGTTTGCTATTCATCCATGGCCCCGTGGCCGTACAAGATGCTTTTGAGGCGTAACTCATTGCCGTGCTCGTGGGGTTTACGACTAGCCGAGTTTGTCGGCTGGATCGATCTTTGGATCGAGGTGGATTCAAATGATCTAATCTCAAGCCTTACCGAGTGGCTCTCATACCATCCGGCACCATAACTACCGGATCCAACTCATCCAAACAATGTTGCAACCACGGATCAAAATCTCCTTCAACTACAGAGGAGGCTAACAAACCAGCCCACCTGGCCGGCTAGAAAAGGTGCCTGTCTCACCTAAAGTTCTGGTTTCCAACACCCCTCCCGGGACCTCAATTTTCTTATCAATGGGGATAACCTCTACTCCCCTCATTTCGGAATTGAGTACAACTCCTCATTAGATGTCAGTACATCTCCTGCCGTGGTCGTTGCCACTCGTCTTATGAGTAGTTTCACCGTTTTTGTTTCCTGTCACTTGCCTCTATGCTTATACTTTGTAATGGCATCCTATAAGCCTCCAGTGATGTTTTTCTTTTGGCCTTTTGGGGGACCCCTTACCCAATGGCTTTCCCGTAATCAGCTTCTTTATTTCAACATGCAGGAAGCCCGAGCTCGCTTCTTTTATAAAAAAAAAAAAATATACATACATATATATATATATATATATATACATACATAGATATATATATATATATATATATATATATATATATATATATATTTGTGCTTATTCCCAAGAACAAAGTCAGACAAAACTGGAGTGACTATAGACCTATCAGCCTTAACTACCGTAATGTCCAAAGTAATAAGTAAAATCCTTGTCTCAAGAGTTCAGCCACATCCGATTCACATCATCAATGAGAACCGAGCAACATTTGTTAAAGGAAGAAACATCTCAGACAATATTCTGCTGGCCCAAGAATTGCTTTTGGATTTAGATAAGAAATGCAGAGGTCATAACATCATTTTCAAACTTGACATTAAAAAAGCTTATGATACTATCAGCTGGGAGTTCATATTGAATATTTTAACAGCTAGAGGCTTTCAACCCAGCTTTGTTCAGCTCATCAACAGGTGGCTAAAGTGCAATTTTCATTCTGTGCTGGTGAATGGGAATAAGCAAGGATTCTTTAGTGCTTCTAGAGGTATCAAACAAGGAGACCCCCTCTCCCCTATTGTCTTTATTTTGGCTTTTGATTATCTGTCTAGGTGTTTAGACCATGCTTTTGCTGCTTCTCCTCACCTTGCTTACCACCATAAGTCCAACATTAGGATAAGTCACTTATCCTATGCCGATGACATCATAATTTTCTCTAAGGCATCTAAAGCTGCTATTAAGGTTGTTCTGAAGACTTTAAACCATTTCAAGGATGTTTCTGGGATGGAATTCAATCTTACTAAATGTCTTTTCTACCCAGGCAAGAATGTTAGCTTAAGCCATAGAAGATGGATCTCTGATTACACTGGTTTTCAATCAGCAACCCTCCCAATTGATTATCTTGGAGTGCATCTCACTAAAGGCAGATCTAAACATGACTCGGCTTCGGGGAGTTATAGATAAGATAAAAAATCAAATCTCTAGCTGGTCCAACTCCTTCCTATCTAATGGTGGAAGAATTACCTTGCTGAGAAGTATTCTTTCTGCTCTCCCTTCCTATGCTCTCCGGATGTTCACCATGAAGAAGAGCACTTCTATACTCGATCGACAAACTCTTCAACGGATTTTTATGGGCTGGACAACACAAGCAATTTCATCGGTCTGCCTTGGCGACAGGTATGTAAACCTACTCAGCTGGGGGTCTTGGCTTCAGGAGCTTTGATCGGATGAGCTTCACCAATATGTGTAAATTGTGGATCGGGTTCGAGCCAACGATACTCTTCGGGCCAAATTTCTCCATGGCAAGTACTCGTAGATTTGAACATCCAACTTTGGTTAAGCCAAAGCCGGGTGACTCCGTGCTTTGGATTTCTATGCTCGAATGTTAAAGAAAAGGCTAAACACCTATTTATCCGGGAGTTGGGTGAGGGGCGGATAAACTTTTGGCCGGATCGGTGGATCCGGAATGGTTCTAAGCTCACCGACAACCCAAAACCCGATCGAGTCCCACACTCCCGTTAAGGATTTCGGACCGAGGACTCGTTGGAATTACAAGCTACCGAATACCTTGTTAACTCCCGAGCAGGTGCAGCAAGTTAAGTTAACAAATGTTACTCTTGAACGTAAGGACACACTGATTACTAAGAATAAAAGCTCTCAGAAGCTCTCTTCTTACATTTACCAAAAATTTTATACCTGGGATCAGTTCAAGTGGGGCACTGAAATTTGGAGCAAATTCCTTACCCCCTCTATCTCCTTCTTTTGCTGGAGATTGAGACATCTTGCCATTCCTACAGATGACATCCTCAAACTTAAGGGTCTGAAAGGACCTTCCTGGTGCCAGTTGTGCTCTCAAGATGAAGAATATGTCAACCATCTATTTTTCAAATGTCTCTTCTCTCAGGAAGTCTGGAAACATCTCATTAGTCATTTCTCTATTAACACTCTAAATCTAAGCTGGAATAGTTTGGATACCTGCTGGGTGGATTGGCATAAGGAACAGCTTTTGGAGATCCCTTGCTTGGTGGTTTGGTTCCTCTGGATGTGTAGAAATAGAGCTAAGTTTGATGGGAAGGTTTCCTCTCCTCTTCAGGTTGCAGTCCAATGTCTCAGCTACATCCACAAGCTTATCAAGCTACATCACTATAAGGATATTTGCAGGGTAAGACCAATGGCTAACAAAAAGTTTTCTGTTGTAGCTTGGTACCCTCCCCCTCCTCAATGGGTTAAAGTTAATACTGATGGAAGTTGTTCTGATTCTGATGCTGGTATTGGTGGGATCTACAGAGACTACCAGGGCCATTGCCTGTTGTATTTCCATGCTCCCACATCTGTCGTTGATGTATTGGAAGCCGAGATCATTGCCATCTTTTGGGCCATCAAGATTGCCAAGATTTGTAAGATCTCCAGTGCTGTTGGTAGAATCCGATTCTAGTTGTCGCATCAATTATATTACCAAGATTGAACTCGCTCCTTGGAATATCAAGAGATGGATGAACAGGATGCCCAGCCATATGGATAACATGGTGGTTAAGTTTGCTTTCATCCCTAGGAAGGCAACTCTCCTCGCTCATTGGTTAGCCACACGTAGTCGCTACAATGAGGACACTAAAGCCGATAATATCATTCCCCTCCCTCTCAAGCTTTTGATCCATGGTGATAACTTAGGACTCGCCTTTCATTAGATACTAGTCTTCCTCTTCTCTTTTTGGTCCTCAAAGGGCTTAGTTGTTCTGTTGGTATACATGTAACTGTAATGTTTGTTTTTGTTTAGTTAGGTAGTTTTGAGGTAGTTTATGTTTTGGATGTGGGGATCCACTAGTTTTAGAGGTCCTCCTTTCACTTTTTCTTATTGTTTGCCTTTGTAACGTTCTTTTCAGATCAACATGTAGGGAGTGATGCTTGCTCCTTTTGTTTAATATATATATATATATATATATATTTTTAAAGAAAAGTAGAAAATTCATTCAAGAAAACTCGACAAAGTTTACATACATCTAATATAGGGAATATCATCAAATCCCCAAAAGTAAAAGCTTTAAAGGATCATCGGGTTTAACGAAAAAATAATCCTTTCGAGCTGCAAGTAGCACGTTTAGCCAACCAGTTAGCGGGTTGGTTACCTTCTCTAAAGATGTGGGACCACTTGAGGGTGATAGAGCCAAATGTAGAGAGCAATGTTCTGTAGGGGTATACCAAATTCCATGGAGGAGGGGATAATCCTTGTATAATATTAACAAGCTGCCGAGAATCGGTCTCAATCCAGTACAAATTGGTAGTTCAAAGCTTTAGCGAGTAATCGGGGCCCGAGTAAGCGGCTTGAAGTTCGGAATGGAGAGCTGAAAGTGAGATGATTGGCACTTGGAAATACCACGAGTAACTTACCTCCGTAATTTCTACAAACCGCCCTAATTCCAAGCAGCAGAGTTAGTGAAGCTCCCATCTATATTTATTTTTATCCATGGTGGAGGTGGAAGGGACCACTTCAGCAATGTAGGTTTTCTTTGATTTGTAGGCTCCAACAGTGGCTTCTTTCTCAGAAAACTGCAGCAGTTAGCCACCATATGATTAATATTGCAATTTATGTTGTCAAACTTTAAATGATTCCTATGCATCCAAACAAACCAACAGATAACTAAAGGTAGATGGAACAATTTTTCACTTTTCCAAGTCCTCCCAAGAAGCCTCCCAATCGAGCCAATTGTGATTAAGATGAGTAAGATGGAAATGTTTTAAAACAAGTAATCCACACTCGTTTAGTGACAAGTGCTAATGTAGAAAGAGGTGGGAAAAAGATTCTTCCCGAGCTTGACAGAGCCAACATCTAGAAGCTAGTCTTAGGCCTTTGAGTTTTAAAATATCATCTAATGGAAGATACCGATGGAATAATCTCCAGCAGAAGTAAGACATAGAGGGTGATAAAAGCCTAGTCCAGATTTTCTCCCCCCACGAAGTATCAGGCCAAAGTTGAAGTGAGCTATGAATCATCTGATTGAAAGATTTTTTATTAGAATTCTTCGACAAGATTCTATCGGGTTTAGTTGGATTAATAGGGATTTGAATAATTTGTTGTATGCTCTCCCCATCCAAAACTTCATTCGACTTCGTTGACATTCCAAAGTGATCCTCCACCCAAAATCTGCAACGCTTAGTTGGTGATTGAAATCAGCAGTAAAATTTAGAGTTCCATCTCCTATCCGAGTTGTCATAATAAAAATTCACCTCCCCCTTGCCCACTTCCCGGCAGAAATACCGATTGGCCATGTCCCTTACTTTCAACGAAACTTCTCCAATGCTTGGAATCCCCTTGTCTTGGCACAGTTGAATTTGGGCGATCTTTCCAGCAATACTTGTCAAATAGGAATTTTGCCCACATGGTATCTTTCCTTCGAATTTAATCCACTCGCTTACAATAGAACAAATGGCTCATCTCGTTGGAAATTTCGCACCCTAGTCCCCCAGCCTTGGTAGGTTTACAAACCTTGTTCCGTATAGCCCAATGATATTGCTTGGTTTGGCCTTCCCAGAGAAATTTATTAAACATTGTTTCTAACATTTTCTCGGGTGCTTTTTTTCATTCTAACTATTTGTAATCGATAAAGGGGAAAGGTTGAGAGTATACTCTTAAGTAAAGTTAATCTTCCACCATTAGATAGAAAGGTATTAGTCCAGCGAGTTTAAAGTTGATGTAATCTTCTTGACAACTTCATCATACCGAGATTGCTTTCTCCTTCCTTTAATTAGTCGTACACCTAAATATTTCAAGGGGAGATCAGCAACAGAGAACCCGAGTGTACTCTTTCACCCATCGTTGATGATTGAACCCTTTGCCGCCAAAAATTGACACTTCCTTTGGTTTAATTCCAGTGCCCGCAACCAAGGCTAGGTGATCAGTCGGTTGCAAGGTTTTCTTAACAGCAAGCTTACTTCCATTGGTGAAAATGATAACATCATCAACATATGCCAAATGACTTATCATCTGTGAAGAACCATGCTTAAAATGGAGATAAGGATAAATTATTTGAGCAGCATTCAGAGTTCTGGAGAAGTAATCAAAAGCCAATATGAAGATGGTTGGAGACAATGGGTCTCCTTGTTTCAGCCCCCTACCAGCTTTGAAGAAACCACAACTGCAACCATTGACCGAGACACCGTAATAAACATTAGCATGACCATCTTTGAATTAAAGTACAAAAATCAGGATGGAAACCTCTAGCTTTAAGTACTAAATCAATAAATTTCCAACTGATAGAATCATAAGCCTTTTTAAGATCCAATTTGAGAAGTAAATTGTGTCCCCTACATTTCTTATCAATATCAAGTAACAGTACCTGAGCCAAAAGACAATTATCAATAATAGTTCTGCCCTGCACAAAAGCAGATTAGTTAGAGCCGATCAATTGGTTAAGATAGGGTTGTAGTCTTCCCACAAGAATTTTACTAATTATTTTAGAAAAGGTAGTAGTAAGACCGATAGGTCTGAAATCAGTCCACCGGTTTTTTTGAGATCCTTTGGGAATAAGTGCAATGCCGGTTGCAACAAAATATTTAGGAAGATCGGATCCAAGAAAGAAAGAATGAACTCGCTCGAAAAGATCAAGCACTCACAATATCCCGGGCTTTAATATAAAATGTTGAAGTAAACCCATCAGGGCCTGCTGTTTTATTACCATCAATGCTCTTTAAAGCTTGCAATACCTCCTGTTTATCAGGTAAGAAAGTTAAATTAAGCTGATTCACATAATCTTGATGATCAGAAAACATCTCAGCAACAAATGAAGTAGAAGATATAGGCTGTTCAGCAAACAAATTCTGAAAATGTAATACAACTCTTTGTGAGAGGGAAGATTGGTCAGTAACCCAATTGCCAGACTCATCCTTGATTTTAAGTATAGCATTTATTTTTCTTCCGTGCTTAATGACTCGCATGAAAATACTTAGAATTCCTGTCCCCATAAAGGTACTTGTTTACAGCAGACTTTTTGTTGTAGAAAATCCTCTTCCCTTTCCAAGTGCTTGGAATAAAACCGACCGGGCAATTTCAAGTTCATGTGCTTGATTCTCCCCCAAATCATTTGCAGGCTTCCAACAAATGGACTTTAGCTTCCGCATCCTTCACTTGTTGAAAAATATTTCCAAACCGAGTCTTATTCCACAGCTTTAAGTTTAAAAGCTACATTCTTTTGCAATCTCCATAGTCTCACAAGAGGACTACGACTAATGTGGTCGTGGACCTTCCAGGCTCGTGTACTTCGGCCTAGAAAGCTATCATGGGTGCACCAAGCATCGAGAAATCTAAACCGGGAGTACCCATTGTAAGAGCCGAAAGAAATCCGAATTAGTAGTGGGGAGTGGTCGGATGTTGCCCCGTGTAAATGCTGCACTTGAGTTATGGGAAAAGTGTTGAGCCAATGGTCATTAGCTAAAGCTCTATCAATTCGCTCAAGCAAATTACCTCTCTTCCATGTGAAAGGGGTACCAATGTATCCTAGATCAAATAATCCTCGCATTAGTGATATTCCGGGAGAATTGTAGCATGGTATTAAGATCGGAGTTCTTCCCCCTTTTTCTCACCGGGATCTCTAATGCAGCTTAAAATCCCCACCGACAAGCCAATTTGAAGAGTTACTTGTACCGATCCGCCACAACTCATTCCAAAGAGAAACTCTATCCATAGGAGTACACCCAGCATAGATGATAGTAAGCACTCGCCCTGGAAAGAATCCATCCCAAACTCGTAAATGGAGAAATTGATAATTATCAAGTTGAACATTGCAGTTTAGCTCCTTTCTTGTAAAAATCCAGATCTTATTGTTGCAGTTGGAGTGAAAATGGAATCCAGGAAATCTTTTAGTGAATTTAGAGATGTTGGTATGCACCATAGGTTCCAGTAATGCTATAATCCAAGGTTTAAAAGTCCTGTTAAGATGTAGTAATCTATTAAGGGTGCCAGGGCTTGCCACACCCCTAACATTCCAGCAAATCAGATTAATCATGGTGTAATGCCTTACCAGCCTCTAGTAATTCTAGGGGTGTTGCATCGAATGATCCATACCAATAATATTAGACTTAGATAAATTTTGCAGCTCCATAATATCTTTTCTCCTCCTTCTACTTTTCTGTTGAGACCAAGCACCATCGCGCAGTAGTTGCTAATTTCTCAAGAATCATTTGGGCGCATTCCCCAATTATGGGACTTGAAAGGGTTATAAAAGTGGCACTCGCATCGGAATAATCCGGGATCACTTCCTTAGTAGTATCAACTCCCTGTGCGGCACTTGTGATCCTAGATGTGGTGGCAGTCGTAGGCTCCTTAAGGACAGTGTTAGATAAATCAATATGCTCGTAGATTCTTATTCCTCCTCCTCCTACTTCCTTGTTGAGACTCGGCCCCTTCGCATCGAATTATTCGAACCGACATCATCGCCTTCGGTAACCGGTGTAGCATTATTCATACCATTGTCTCTAATCTCTATCGGTAGATCCGCATATTTTCCAATAGTCGCACGCCCAATTTGATCGAGCATAGTTTTTAAAATCCCCCTCCTTATCAACAAGCCCATTCGGACCTCGATTTAGAATAAGCAAGTTCATTATTCAAATCCCGGGTAGTAATCGGGACGATGCTAACTGGAATCACTTGGAGAGATAGGTGGATTATCGGTTTTCTTAGTAACCTTATTATTTACATTATAAGGTCTTAATTCGAGGTGGAGTTTAAAACATTGTTCCATGGTGTGTCCAAATAGGTGACAGTGCTTGCAATACAAAGGTTGATATTCCATAACAATGGGTTGCCAGTATCCATTATTAGCAGTGCCTAGCCAAACCCCATCCAAATAAGGTTGAGTAATGTCCCTTTCAACTAGAAATCTTACATTGGAAATCCTGGTAACATTAGCAGAGGGGATATCAAGTTTGAGTGGCCTTCCCATAGCATCAGCTATATCATAGATGATTCTATGATTGTTAAAAGGAAGTTTTAAGTTAGGGAGACTGAACCACACTGGAACTATAGGTGGTTCTTTAGTTGGATCAAAGTCCATTGTCCACTTGAGGAGCTTCATGGGTTTCCCATCTATCATTATCACTTTTTTAGAAAAAACCTGTGCATAATCCTCCTCCTTAGCAAGCTGCAACATAATGTGTCTACTCGTCAAAAACCCCTAATTTCCAACTCGCCCACTAGCTTGAAATCATCAACAGCTTTTCTCAAGATATCCATTTTAGGATGGCCAAACCGAAATTTCCCTACCAAGGTAAATTTATAAGGCTCCGACAGTTTCGAATCTCCTCCTCGGCAAAAATCGAGCCGGCTTCCCAGCCTTCCTAAGTACATTTCCTAATAAACTCACACTCAGCTTTCCCATCCATTGCATCATGAAATAATTGAGGGAACACCGGCTTATCTCCTAGAGTGGTTCCACCATCTTTCCTCACTATAACTTCAGCAAAAGTACCCCTTCCAACAAAGTGTGGATCGGCCCGAGTGAGATCATGTGCCATTGCCAATGTAACAGTACCACAAACAAAATTCAAAAAATAAGGAGCCCGGGAAGTGAGAAAGAATCACCCCCACCCAAAACCAAAGGAAGAAGAGAAACGAGAAGGCTTCCAGCTTCTTAACAGCCACCTTTCTCCACCTTGCACCAAAGCGCAGCTCGCTTACCTTACCGGCTTCCGCCATGGAAACCCTAGCGAGCACCTCCCTCCAAACCAGCCGCCATTCTAGTATTATATATATATATATTGTTTAATATATATATATATATATATATATATATATATATATATATATATATAAATGTACCAAAAAGGCTGGCAAGCTTGCTCTTATTTTTACTGAGGAGGAGATGTTTAAGTTATCTGAACCACACAGATTCACACTGGTGGGAAAGTTTCAGTTTGGACATCCCAAACTTGACATTCTTAGGAAAGCTGTTAATGACTTTAAATTGGTGGGCAACTGGAAGATTGGGGTCTTTGACGATCGCCATATCATGTTACAAACTTAGCATTGGAAGAGGACTATGCTCAGATTTTCTCAAAAAAGGTAATCATGATAGATGGAAAGCCTATCAAACTACTGAAATGGACTTTAGACTTTGATCCAACTAAAGAACCTCCAATTGTTCCTGTTTGGTTCAGCTTACCCAATCTGAAACTTCCTTTCAACAATCATAGGATCATCAATGACATTGCTGACTCTATGGGCAGACCATTAAAACTTGATATACCATTAGCAAATGCTACAAGAATTTCAAATGCAAGATTTTTAGTGGAAAGGGATATAACTCAACCATACATTGATGGGGTTTGGCTTGGTACAGCTAACAATGGGTACTGGCAACCCATTGTAATGGAATACCAACCTTTGTATTGCAAACACTCGTCATCTTTTGGCCATACAATGGAGCCAATGCTTCAAACTCCATCCTGAACTCAGACCATATAATGTTGAGAAGAAAGGCACAAAAAATATGGAGAACACTTCCACTACTCAAGTAATACACAATCACCACACTCCAGCTCTTTCTTTTAATCCCGCTCAGGTTAAAACTACAGCTGTGTCTGAACCTGGGAAGGATGGGACTGCAACTGGTTTTGATCTCTCAGCTGCTGGGAGATATGATGATCAAGCTATTGAAATAAGAGACCCCCCTGATAAAAGTCCTTCACACCAGATTTTTGCTGAAGAACCCCCTACTACTTTTGTACAGGAACTACCTGACAGTTCAGTTGCAGGTGGTACCTTTGCTACTCCCACAGAGCCTACAACAAATACAGTGTTATTTCCCCCCTCTGAAACTATAACAGGTGAGTCAGCCCAAATTATACTCTCTGGATTGAATAATGAAGCAGAAGGAGCATGGTCTATGCTAAAGAGTAGGAGAAGGAGGATAGATCTTATGGAACTACAAAATTTATTACAAGATAACATCATTGGTATGGATCAGTCTTCAGCCACTCCCCCTAGGCTTACTAGGGCTGGTAAGGCACTCCATCATGATTATTCTTCTCTGCTGGATTGTTAGGGGTGTTGCAGGTCCTGGCACCCTCAACAGGCTGCTACATTTGAACAGGACTTATAAACTATGGATTTTTGCTCTCTTAGAACCAATGGTTCAGACTAATATTACTAAAATTACAAAAAGATTCCCTGGTTTTCACTTCCAATCAAATTGTAATAATAAGATTTGGGTTTTTACCGAAAAGAATTGCATTGTACTACTCTTATTGATAACTATCAATTGTTACACATTCAATTTGGGTTAGATCAATTCCATGGCCGTGCCACTTTCTTATATGTTAGTCGTTCATCCACCGACGGATCTAATCTTTGGTCGAAATTTGCAAGCATCGTTGCTTCTAATCCCTCTAACTCGGTTAGTGGATGGGGACTTTAATTTTATTAGAGACCCTAGTGAAAAAAAGGGAGGCGGAACCCCAGATCTCCAAACTATGATGCAATTCTCTCATAATATAACCACTGCTGGGCTTTTTGATTTGGGATTCATTGGATCCCCCTTCACTTGCGAGAGAGGCAAACTAATGGAGAGGCTGGATAGAGTGCTAGTAAATGATTCCTGGTTAAACACTTTTCCTATCACCCAAGTACTTCATCTGCATAGAGCTACTTCTGATCATTCTCCATTATTGATTCAGATCTCCTTCAGCACTCATACAGGACACTCCCCCTTTAGATTCCTAAACATTTGGTGTGATCATCCCAACTTTCTGGAAGAGGTCAAGAACTCTTGGAAAGTCCCTGATTGTCATAATAGCAATCCAATTATCAGACTTTGGAGACTTCATAAGAATCTGGTTTTTCATTTCAGGTATTGGAATAAGCACACATTTGGCAATGTGTTCCAACATTTCAGGGATGCTGAAACAAAAGTCCAATTATTGGAGGCTCAACAGGATTTGGGAGAGATTCAGGAGCAGGAATTGTTGATTGCTCAGTCTCAACTTGCACAAGCTTTAGATAGAGAAGAGAGTTTTCTCGCAACAAAAAGCCGCTACCACAAGGTATCTTTTGGGGATAGAAACACTAAGTATTTACATGCTATGATCAAACACATGAGGAAAATAAATGCCATTCTCGAATAAGGGATTCTACCGGTAATCGGGTTACGTACCCCACTCACATTTCTAATAGTGCTCTTCAAGCACTTTCAGCTACTATTTGCTTCACAACCTAACCCCTCCCGTTGTCTATTTGAAGAAGTTTTCTCCGAAAATTATAACTATGTCAATCAGCTTAATCCGACTTTTATTCCCGATGCCAAGGAAATTCATAATGCTTTAAAGAATATCGATGGTAACAGGACAACTGGTCCCGATGGCTTCACTTCCAATTTTTACCTCAAAGCTTGGGATATTGTGGGACAAGACATCATTAAGGCCGTTCAGTCTTACTTCTTAGGGACCGAATTACCTAAATACTTTGTCTGCTACTAGTATTATGCCGATCCCCAAGGATAATCATAAAACCAGCTGGGCTGATTTCGTACCTATCAGCCTAACCTCCACATTCTCTAAACTAATCAGCAAAATTATTGTTGGAAGATTACAACCACATCTCAATCATTTAATTAGCCCTAACCAATCTGCTTTTGTACAAGGTAGATCCATTGTTGACAATTGCTTGCTTGCACAGGAGTTATTACTTGATCTTGATAAAAGGTGTAGGGGACATAATTTAATCTTAAAACTGGATCTTAAAAAAGCTTATGATACAATTAGTCGGCAGCTTATCGATATGGTACTTAAAGCTCATGGTTTTAATCCTTCTTTTCGTCATTTAATACGGAGATGGTTAGCTAATGCTTATTATAGTATTCTTCTAAATGGTAACAACTGTGGTTTTTTTCAAGCAGGAAGGGGATTAAAGCAAGGGGATCTACTTTCCCCTACGATTTTCATTTTAGCATTTGACTATTTCTCCAAAATTCTAAATGCTGCACATCTCCATTACCCTTATCTCAACTTCAAACATGGATCGTCTCAATGCATCAGCCATTTGGCCTATGCCGATGATATTATCATCTTCACTAATGGGTGTAAACAGTGCTTTAAGGAAAACATTGCAATTAACTAATCACTTAGCCATGGTAGCTCAGGCCGGAGCTTAATCATAAGAAATGTCAATTCTTAGCCGGTAAAGGCTTTAAACATCTACAATGGATGAAGGAGGTAATCGGCTTTTCCGCAACTCGATCTTCCTCCGAAGTATCTAGGAATGCGCTTAATGAAAGGAAGGAGAAAACAATCACAATATGATGGTGTGGTCCGGAAAATTACTTCAACTTTAAATTGTTGGACCAATACATTCTTGTCTAATAGGGGTAGGCTAACCTTGTCGAAGAGCATTCTTGCAACTTTCCCTTTCTATAATTTGCAACTCGGTAAGGATGAAGAGAAGCACCCGTAAAATGATTGAAACACTTTTCAACAAATTCCTTTGGGAGGGCCAATACAAACAACCCCATTGGATCGTGTGGAATAAAGTTTGCAAACCTATCAAGGCCGGTGGGTGGGATTCAAATGCTTTCAACAAATGAGCCAAGCTGTTTTACCGCAAACAATGGATTAAGTTCAGTAAACAAGACACTATGTGGGCTACTTATTTAAAGAACAAGTACTGCTGGAAGTCCCATCCAAATGCTGTCTTGCCCAAATCGGGGGATTCCAAACACTGGAAACAATTGCTGAAAATTAGAGACACAAGCTAATCGGCTTTTTTTGTCGGAAGTTGGCAAGGGGAAAATTAATTTCCAATATGAAAATCGGACTATGGGTAACCCTTTAACCTTTATCGTCGCTTTTGACACACAACTAACGAGTCTCGCATTTCGGATCGAAGACCAATGGAATACCAACTTACTTAGAGAGGTGATGGATGAGGAGAGTGTGCGACGGATACTTCATATTCCAATTGATTCAACCAAAGCGGATAGGATTGTTTTGAAACAATCTACCAATTAATCCTTAAACAAGATGATTTACAGCCTCCTTTAATCATTGGCTCGACACTAGTTAGAGAAAGAAAATCCGGAAAATCGAGCTATCTCCATCAATGTCTTATTTTTGCTGGCGACTATTTCATAAATACCTCCCATTGGATGACATTATGAAGCTAAAAGGGTTAAGAACTGCCTCTAGATGCTGGTTATGCAAATCTCATGAAGAATCTGTCTCCCACATTTTCTTAAGCTATGAAGTTTCTAATCAGGTTTGGAAGGTTGTACTTATGCATCTCAAGTTATCTCATCTCAAATATAACTGGGTCACTGTCGAGGCTTGTTGGGAGGATTGGAAAAATGAAAAATGGTTTCATGTTCCTATGGTTATCTTTTGGTTCATATGGATGGCAAGAAATAGAGTAAAGTTTGATAGCAAACCTGCTTTTATCAATCAAATTGTGGCTAGCTGTTGTAGCTTCTTGAATAAACACTCAATGTTAGAAGTCCCACCTAAAAGCAAACCTGTTTTGCTGAAATGGTTCCCTCCTTCCTTGCCATGGATAAAAATCAATATTGATGGTAGCTATACCCCTTCATCTGCCGGTATTGAGCCGTGTGTAGGAATTCTTTGGGTCAATTTTTGTGGTGCTTCATGATTCCCATTATTTCTGTTTCAGATTCTAGATTCCGAGATGCAAGTCGCTTATTGGGCATTGCTAATCGTTAAAGCACTTAATTACAAGTTTATCCGGATTGAATCCGATTCAAAGTCCTTAGTTAACATTTCACAAGGTCTTTCATCTCCTCCCCGGCGGTTGGTTTACTTGTTCAGAAAAATTCTCCATATCTCCAAGCAACTTTACTTTAAAATGGTCTCACATATATAGAGAACGTAACCAACTGACTAATTGGTTGGCCAAAAATGCTACATCCACTAGTACTCGTTTCTTTTCTCGCCACACCTTTTGGGCCTCTTGAGCCTTTACTTTTTGGTGATCTCAATGATCTCCCCTACATTAGATGTATGTAACTCTCTTATTTAAATGAAATTTCCTTTTTTGTGGTAAAAAATATATATATATACATATATATATATATATTAGAAGTAGGAAAATATATTACATCTTAAATGAGGGATAGGAAGAAGGTCCCCATGTAAAAGTAGGCTAAAAGCATAGAAAATAGAAGATCTATCATAATAATAATCATAAGGACAACATAAAAGCAATTTTGAGGAGGAAGCTCTAGTGGCAAGCCAGTTGGCTGGTTGATTTCCTTCTCTGTACACATGACTCCACCTAATATGCTGAGATGAGGTAATTTGAGTGATTTTGTTAATCCAGATCTGGATGTACTAAGGAGCAGCAGCCTTAAGCAGTAGAATATTTAACAAGGTAGTAGAATCAGTCTCAATATGAATAAATTGATGATTACTCATTATAGCAGCTTTCAGCCCCCAATAAATAGCTATAACTTCAGCCAAAAGAGCATTGTTGGCAATAATTGGGGCTGTTAATATCCATAAACATTTGCCATTTTGATTTCCCCCAAGAATACCAATACCAGCTGTACCAGATTTGTAACTTCCATCAACATTAATCATAATCCATGGAAATAAAGGAGGTCTCCAATGAATCAACAATGGCTTGGCTTACACTCTCCCTTCACCTGAAGGCTAACCTTCGAGTTTAGTTACTAATCATAGGACCAAATTGGGATCTCAGCTCGTG
>JAKZJZ010001142.1:0-31004 GCA_022702705.1 Papilionanthe hookeriana x Papilionanthe teres | reverse complement strand
TTCCCAATTGTAACTGAAATGTACAACGTTCGGTTGTGGTCTGCTGTCCCAAGTAGCAGGTCATTGTCCGTGAAGGTAACACCTCGCTGTTCCTTTAACGAGCAAACCTCATCTAAGGAATCTCCGGTCATTTGAGCTAAGAAAATTTCTGGATCAAGTAAGGCCTTGATCAGAGCTTCTCTCATCTCCTTTGATAAGATGAGAGCGTCGTAGATGCTCAGTTTGGCTGGTAGTTTCCAAAGATGGGCTAGCACGTTGTAGTCCACTTTATTTTCATGTGTCTCGTTTTCTTCCCGGATGGGTATTTCTTCTGTCGGGGTTGGTTCTTCCTGAACAACCACCTGCTTTCCTTTGTCTTTTGGACCCATTCTCGGAGGTAGAACTCTTCCACTTCTTAAGTTGACTTCTGTGATTTCTTCTGAATCTAATATTGAGTTTGCTGGTGTCCCCTTCTGAATCAGAATGACAGTTTCTTCTGGATTAGCTTCGGAATCTGAAGGCTCTAACTCTATTGTGACTGGAGCTCCTCGAAACTCGCAAATAGATTCGTTGCTTTTTGAACTCTCGTAGCCTCCTTGATGGATGTCTTCTTTGTCATTGTGATTGTCGAGATTGTGTATGATTTGAGAATTGTCATTTGTATCGGAATCGACGTCCGGATTAGGTTGATTATCGCTAGTTACGTAATCGTTAGAAACGGTCGAAAACGTAGCCGACGCCATAACCCTCATCATTATAAGATCCCACCGGAGTGAGCAAATAATCATACGAGTCGAGAGGTTCGAGGGATTTCTCCCCCGAATCGGAAACAACTATCCTAGGATAAGCGGCCCCTAGTCTAGCCTTAAGGGCCTCGGTCTTTTCTTCTTCATCAATTTTCTTCTTTTCTTCAATGATCACTTGTTGAGGTGGTTCTTCTATCGCAAGTGATAGTGCCGACTTGACAGGTTTCGAACTCTGAATTGAGGCTCGCACCGAAGTGGTTTGTATGCGATCTAAAATCTTCTTCGAAGACTTCGTCCAAGCGGTACTCCATCCATCATTCGTCGCATAGGGATCTATCGGAACAATGTGATCCGTCGAGATAACATTGACGGAACCTCCTTTCTGGGGTTCCTTCATGTATTCCTTCGGGATCGTTATGTTCCCTTTTCGAAGATTGTCGTTGAGCCAACTTTTGAAGGTAATACAATCTTCTATCTTGTGTCCAAGCTTCCGGTGGTAAGGGCAAAAGTTGGGATCACCTTTCTTGTCGACGTCTTCTGGTCTCTTAGGCTGCGGCAGGTTGGAAATCCGGAGTCTTCATCGGATGCTGCGGAACATTTCGGCCTTGCCTCATTCTTGAACGGATACTCCTCGCTCGAAGCTCCCTTAACGTACGTTGTGGACGAGGCGGTTGTTCATACTTGTTGAGATGACTGATAGGTCGTGGGTCGAGGTTGCTTGCGGCCGTTCGACGGTATTTGTATCGGTGCTTGCCCTTATCGGCTCGTTGCGACGATCCGGACTTCTTTTCAAAAGTTTTCACGGGCTTCGTTTGTCCGTTTTGTCGATGAAACTTAATTGCTTCGCCTCCTCTTGCAAGCTTCCGGCCTTGCTTAACAACTTCTCGAAAGTCTTAATAGTAAATCCCTTGAGGAGAAGTGCTTATCGGGCCATGAATGCTCTTAAGTAAAATGCCGATCGCATGCTTGTTCTTGTAGCTATGGCTCACACTTCATACTTAGATTCCTCCATCGAAGTATGTAATCCACCAAAGTTTCGTTCGGCTTACGCTTCTCTACCACTAAATCACCTATAGTGATGTGGTGCTGAGCTCCGACAAATCGCTTGATGAAGAGGTTCTCTAATTCCGAAAATGTCTTCACCGAGCCGTTTGGTAATTCCGCATACCAATCAAAGGCGATCCACGATAGGCTGCTGACAAATTGTCTAAAGAGTAAGGCATCACTTCCGCGGCATTGCAACAAGCGGCATGAAAATGTGCAACATGCTTCGTCGAGGGTTTCCGGTTCCATCAAAGGTCTTGAACGAGAGGTGGTACAAAACCTTTCGGATATTGGACGAGCGTCGAATTCTTCGGGGTAAGGTCTACCCGTCCGAATGGATGTCCCGCTCTTTGATTGTGCCAAGGCTTCTCGCACCTGCTGTTCCACCATGCTCTTGATATCCTTCTCTGGAATCATATTCTGGGTAGAATCTTTCTTTGGCTGATCGTCTCCGTTAACGGATGTAATCTCTTTTCCTCTGTCTGTAATATGAATAACTTCTGGAGGCGTTTCTCTTGGGGGTTGAGCTTGACTCTGAAGAGTGGCTAGGGCTGCAGCCATCTCTTCCATTCTTTTTTCCAATTAAGAGATTGTATCGTCTTTTTCTCGAATTTGTGCTCTTAATGCTTCCGGTTCATCTCTTTCCGCAGCTGCCGGAGCACCTTGTGAAGCTGATGATGCTCGTGTCTCAACCATGTTGATCTCCACATATTCGTCATCCATGAACTCCGACGAGTCAACTTCATCTCCAAACTTTTCTTCTCTTTCTCTTGCTAATCGTTGAATGTCAGTTCTTAGCTTTTCCATAGCGTCTTCCAATGGTCTTTTTCGTGCGGTTTCGCAGTTATCACGCGATGGCTGTCGGGTTTCCTTCTCATGAGTCCCCTTCATTGCGATAGTGCTTTCTTCGAACTCAAGTCTCCTGACGAGACTTTCCTTCTCAGGTCGCTGTTTCGGTCTTAATTGGCCGGTAGTGGGACGCCATACCATCCTTCTAGCGGCGGAAGGCCTAGGACCGGATGGTACGTCGGTCGAATCTTTGGAAGGTGGTATCCTTCACGATACGTAAACACTGAAACAACAACGGGTGGACTAGCCTTCATCTTCTTATTCGGCTCTTCGCGGCGATAGCGAGGTTCTACTCGTGGCCCGAGACGGGATCCGGCGGCACCCGTCCTATCCTTCTTAAAATCTCCGATACGAGGAATTTCTCTTTCTTTGCTAACTTCTCTATCACAGTCTGTAGTCGGGCAAATGGTGTAATCCTAGCCCTTTTCTTTTCGCTGTCGCTATAGTATGCGGGTCGAGGTAATGTAGAAGCAATCCTGCGGACATTTTCCTCGTCAGCTGCGGCGGAAAGGGGATGGAATCTACTTCCTTCCAAAAGCGGTGTATACTCAGGCAATGGTATGTATTCAGGTAGTGGTGTGTACTCAGGGATTTCTTCTAAGAAAGCGACTTCAACGGCTACGGCCTTTCGGCAAGCTTCCTGCCTCTGTTTCTTCTGCGAGTCCGTGTTAGGGGTGGAACCCTTGAGGTCGGACCCAATTTCAAAAACGAGAAGGTCTTGCACGGAAATCTGTACCCTCCACGGTAACATGCTCGTTACAAATTTGAACTTCCTTCCCCTTCGGTTTGGTGGAAGCCGGGGTAGGTGCGGAGACGACTAGACCGGTGGGGGTAGAGATAACGGTCCTTCATGGACGAGCGGTACTCTTCTCGAGTGGAACCCTTTGCGGGGGAGGAAACTCTTGAGTTGACTTAAGGTTGAACTCGATCGAAGGTCTTTCGGTTTCGGATACTTTGTACGTCGGTGCGAAAAGGGTAACGTCAGTGATCTTGACATTTGTGTTCTCGAATCCTTGTCCAAACCGGATGATCGCATTGTCGGGCAGCTCATCCTTGTAAACAGCGAAGTCTAGTCCGTTGGTGAAGGAGAAAATTAGCTTTGGGGCTTCCATTTACGCAAGGTAGATTCGATTGTCAGTCCCAAGTTATGCTTCTTCTCATCAGGACGAAAAGAAAGGAATCGAAAAGAATTCGAACACATTCTTGTTCATGTATTTATAAGAAGGAGTTATTTGTTAAAAGAGTCATTCATTAGAGGGTTTGTTTATTAGGAACGGAATGTTCAAAGGTGTAGAGAAGGTAATGAATCTGATTCAGAGTTGGAAAGGAAAAGAAAGTCTTATGCAAGACTTCTCGACTCGAAGGACCGCTCCTAAACTAACACCTATTGGGGTCCACCCCACCTCAGAAAAGAGGCAAAAGGATCTCAGAACCTCTCTGTTTAGGGGTGTCTAAACGAGTGGCTCCTAAATCCGAGAGAATGTTGGCTATACTCGTTCGAGGTAGAAATGAACATAGTATTCCAACGGAAAGAAGGGTAGTTTGATCCACTAGGGACATGGATACACTACCGATTTTTGAAAGCAGAACTATCTGATTAAAAATGGAGAGAGGAATTTTCCCCAGCGGAGTCGCCAGAAATTGTCGGCTATTTTTAGGTTGTGTCGTTTAATCTTTTTTAAAAAGGGGTCGCCTACAGAAATTGTCGGCGAATTTTTAATTTAATTTACAGATATATATAATTTGGAAAGTAATTTTTTGATTTTGAAAATAATTTTTTAAAATTTTAAGATATGAAATCAAACTGATCTCACATCTCAAATAGTTTATATAAACGAGCACCGCACCACGAACTGCGTGTCGATTCCGAAGAATAGGCACACTTGCTTGGTGGTGGGGCTTGATTAAATAAACTAGAAGGTTTGTGACATCCGTTTGGTCTACGAAACCATTTTATTTGCCGACAAGTTCCCTGCTTAATATGAAAGCATTAAACGGGGTTTATATTACACAGGTTCTTAAAATTCCCTATAAGGGCAAGCCCCTATAGTTAATTACATCTTAAGTGACGGGAATCACCTAAGAAAACTCTCGATAATAATCGGTAGTTACGCTCTCGAGAATTTCAAAGTTTAAGTTTTCAAGGGATTGAATTTTGGAATTTCAATAGGGAATGGATCAAATTTGGAACATTTTATTTTGGGAATTCAAAGGAAGAAAGATAGGAGAAATCACAGATTCGAAGCGAACTCCGGTAATTTCCCGACTATCCTATTGTTTGGCTTGGATTTAGGAAAGCCCTAATGTTTATTTAATGTTTTGATCTTGCCAATTTTAATTAATCAGGACTTATATTCGTATGACACAATCATATGTTGACCTCATTTTTGATGAGGTCTTCTCTTCTTCTCTTTAGTACTTAGGATCTAGCCTTAGGCTTTTCCTTTGACTATCTTAGAGGACTAGAATTGGGACCCACCTTTTAGAAATTCAAACCACTTCTAAACTCCCTGCAAACTCCACAAACTTGACTATAGACCCCTAATCACCTAGAGGGTTGAAATCAAATGTGGAAGTTTAAAGGATGAGTTCCTATAGGACTCTTTGGCCTTAGGACTGCCCACAGGTGGCCCAGTGCAGTGAAGGGCTGACTTACACATACACTACACCTATGCACTAAACGGTGGCTCCTAAATCCAGAGAGAAGTTGGCTATACTCGTTCGAGACGAAATGAACGGGGTATTCCGACGGAAGAATGGTATTTTTGGTTCATTAGGGGCATGGACTCACTTCTGGATTTATGAAAGCGAAAACCATGCTAATCAAAAATGGAGAGAGGGAACTAGTCCCAGGCGGAGTCGCCGGGAAGTTGTCGGCATATTTTTAGGTTGTGTTATGAAAAGGGGGTCGCCTATAGAAATTGTCGGCGAATTTTTTAGATTTTAAATTTAATTTAAATATATATATATATATATAGTTTAAAAGATAGCATTTGATTTTGAAAGTAATTTTAAGTTAAAAAGTTTAAAGATATGAAATCGAGCCGATCTCGCGTCCCGAATAGTTTTTATAAACGAGCACCGCACCAGCCAGTGTATGCTATCCGAAGAATAGAACCTGCTTGCTTGATGATGGTGTCGGCATATTTTTAGGTTGTGTGTTTTATTTTGAAAAGAGAGTCGCCTACAAAAATTGTCGGCGAATTTTAATTTAATTTAAATAAATAATTTGAAAAGTAGTATTTGATTTTGAAAATAATTTTAAATTTGAAAATTTTAAGATATGAAATCAAGCTGATCTCACATCCCGAATAGTTTATATAAACGAGCGCCGCACCACAAGCCGTGTATCTATCCCGAAGAATAGACACAGCTTGCTTGATAATGGGGCTCGATTAAATAAACTAGAAAGGTTTGTGACATCCGTTTGATACGCGAACCAATTTTATAAGCCGACAAATTCCACTGCTTAATATGAAACTATTAAACGGGGTTTATATTACACAGGTTCTTAAAGTTCCTATAAGGGCGAGCCCTATAGTTAATTACATCTTAAGTGATGGGAATCACCTAAGAAAACTCTCGATAATAATCGATAATTACTGCTCTCGAGAATTTGAAAGTTTAAGTTTTCGAGGGGTTGAATTTTGGAATTTCGATAGGGAATGGATCGAATTTGGAACATTTTTATTTTGGGAATTCAAAGGAAGAAAAGTAGGAGAGATCACGGATTCGAAGCGGACTTCGGTAATCTCCCGATTATCCTATTGTTTGGCTTGGATTTAGGAAAGTCCTAATGTTTATTTAATGTTTTAATCTTGCCGATTTAGTTAATTAGGGCTTATATTTATATGATAGAATCATACAAATTGCACTAGAAGATATGAGGGTTTATGTCGTACAGGACGGCTACCTCGGAATCCTAAGACCGGTTAGGGCTTAATTTGCGATGCAAATGCTAACGAAGAGTTGAGGATTTATGTTGCACTAGAGCAAACTACCTCGAAGTCCTATGGCTTTGTTATTTAATTCTAAGAAAGTTTTCTTTGAAGTAGGTTCGAAGTTTCTTGACGACGATGGCCGTCTTTGCCCACCATGCTCCGAGCTCCTTGTTGTTGCGGAGGTTTAGTTTTAGAAATCATAAATCGAGAGATGAGAGAAGTGTTCGGTTTAGAGAAGTCTTAATTTCCAAGTGTTTTTTGTGTTTTAATTAAAACAAATCTTAAAGTTGATTATAACGACACGGTTAAGATCCCGCGGTTCCATCCTTCAGGCACCATTATTTTTATCGGATTCACTTAGTCCGGATGAATTTGCTAAACTCAGTTGAATGAGTTCCACACTTTCATTTAGACCGTGGGAAATCCCGTTAGCAACACGTAGGTTACATCATCAGAGGTATTCCGATCATCCAACAAAGACGTTTTAATTTAGTTGTAATTGTAGTTTTGTGTTACTGTTTGTGATTAAATTTTGAGTTGTCTTATATTTTGAAATGTTGTGGAGGTGAATTTTATCTTGTAGTGTCTTTTATTTTAATTTTGGGTTTCGGTTTTGGTTTATGTCCTAAAGGTGTCGGTTTTCATGCAAGCTATTGTTTATCATGCAAGAAAAATAAAGTGCGATGCGATTAAATAAATTGCGTAAAGTAATCGCAATAAAATAAAAGCGTACATGGAGGGTCTTCCGTCATCCAATTTGCACTTAAAACACGGTTAGAATATTTAAGCGAGTTCCTAGGTAAAAGTTAAGGGAAAGGTTTATGGTTTTCTACCAAGTTCCTAATCATATGGCTAGTCGTTTCCTATGACGTCTAGGTTCTTTGTGTTTTTGGTTTGAAGACGATTTTCTTCATCGAAGAACAATTAAGTTCGATTGTTCTTGTAAATATCTTATCATATTGAGGAAGTGCTTAAGAAGAATCTTAAACATCTTTTCGATATTTCTAGGATTGTTTGAGTCCGAATGAATTTAATTGTGTAAATGAATCGATCGTCCAGAGGTTTTCAAGTTTTGTTAACTTGCTCGGTGAACTAGGACATTTGAATGTCACTATAAGTGAAGTAACATTTCATTTTAATGTTACATTTAGGAGTTATGATAACTAAAGCTCCTAAGGGCAAAATGATATTTAATGATTTGTGATTGAATTTAAGTTGAATTAATGATTTAAGTTTGGAATAGTGTTGAAGTTATTTTAGATTTATTTCTTCATGTCTTAAGTGAGGTTATTTAATTCGATTTAATTTAATTTAATTTATTTTAATTTAATTTAATTGGTTTAATTTAGTTTGATTTGATTTAATTTAATTCGATTTAATTTATTTGATTTAATTTCTTAATTTAATTTAATTTAATTTAATTTAATTTAATTTAATTTAATTTAATTTAATTTATTTATTTATTTAATTTTATTTAATTTAATTTAATTTAATTTTATTTATTTAATTTAATTTATTTATTCATTTAATTTAATTTAATTAACTTTTAATCTTAATTTAATTTAATTTAATTTTAATTTAATTTACTTAATTTAATTTAATTTTTAATTTAATTTAATTTAATTTTAATTGAAATTTTGAAGAGTTTAATGATTTAATTTTAGTTTAATGATTAAGTCTTTTAATATTTTAAATTTGAGTTATCATTTTAATTAAGAGTTGAGTATTAATGAGATGATTAATTTAGGGATTTTTAAATTAAAGAATAAATCTCTTCCTAATAATATCACTATTTTAATAATTCCAATCTTATTATTCTTCCAAATTCAATTAATTATTTAATTAAAGTTTAATCATTTTAAATTGCTTAATGGGTTTCTACCCTTTAATTATTTAGTTTCAATCATCCAAATCAGATTAGGATCAACTATTTTACTTGTTAATTTTTTTATTAAACCTAAAGTCTTAATTAAGGATTAAAATTTTAATTACCATTTTGCCCTTTAAGCTTAATAATTTCATAACTCACTAAATTGAACTCAAATGAACTTGAAATTTTTATGTGACTTCACTTATATGTCAATAAAGACATGAGAGGAGAAAATGTGATTTTTCTGTATTTAATTTATTTATATAATTATTTTTTGTAGAAAATAGAAATTTCCAAGGAAAATTCAATAACATGACCAAGGAAAGTTTCTGTCCTTAAGAAAATTAGGGGACATTCCTAATGACCGAGAGGACCACTTGGACCAAATTTTGTAATTTTTTGAATTATATTTTATTTATTAGAATTATTTTAAATTCTGGAGTATTAATTAATTTAAAAATAAAATAAATGTTGAAAAATAAATTTTATAATTTTTAAAATTCTCTCTGATATCAAGGATTCCAGAGAACCAAACTTTGCAATTTTCTGATTTTTCTTTGATTTATTATAATTATTTTGGTGAAAATGCTAGAAAATATATTTTTTTAATTTTAAAATTACCCTAGAGCTTTAAAAATTAATATCTCACTAAATAGACCTAGGAAAAATATGGGACTTGTTCCCAAGTGATTAAAATTCAAAATATAACATTTTAGTGAATTTTATTATTTTTGTGATTTTTATTATTTTTTAATTATTAAAAATATTAAAATAATATTAAAAATCAACTTTTTTAGAAAATTGAAATTTTAATTTTCTTAAACTCCCCTGATATCAGAGAGACTCCAAAACCAATTTGGTGAATCTTTGAAAGATATTTTGAAAGTTATGAATTTTTAAAGTTTAAAATGACTAAGTGGCTTAATCGAGCCGATTAGTGGGGCTAACCGAAGTCCGATTGACCTCAAATTTTTATGATGGGTTCCTCTGACCCTAAAGGTCAGTGGAGAATTGATTTCAAGTCAATTTGATATATGGTTAACTCTAATTAATTAGAGATCTATTTTGGGGATTTAAGCGATTAGGGTTAATCTAAGTGAATTAACTCGAATCCTTATTTTTCTAGGGTTCTTTGGTCATAAGGAACATCACCAAATTTTCCTAGAATTTATTTCACAACATGCTAATTTTTGGAATTAAAATACTTAAAATAGCAACATGCATTTGAAAAATCAATAACTTTTCATAGGGATGGCCTCGACTTTGGAAAATTCGGGGAATGTTCCCGAATTCGGAGGCTTCAAAGCTCTATGGTCTCATGCCATAGTGAATTGTATGAATGCATGGAGAATTAAATGTATGCAGAGAGTAAATAAATTATTAAAAATAAAATACTTGATGAAATTAAATGATTTCTTTTCCACATTATTCTCCTCTGTTCAGCGAGCGAGAGGATATTTTCTTTTATTTTTACGATTTTTCTACACAAAGTTATGAATTTTCCAAGTTTAGGGAATTAAATAAATAGAAAATACCCCTAATTTTCTACTTATCCACGCGGCGCCGGCGCATCCTTAGCCTCTCCGAAGCGGTACGTGTCGCGGCGTGATTGGGCGCCGCCATCCGAGTCGGCCGTCCGGGACCCGCGGTTCGCGTAACGTTCTGCGGTCGGCGCGATCGATCCGTCCGCTCGATACACGCGCGATCCAACGGCTCACTAGTCATCGTCTACGGCGGGTGTGCACCGTGGCCGTCGACCCTCTAACCACTAATTTCTCGCTCGATTCTCGATGGATTTTCGTGTTCTTATGCTCTATGGATTCGTCTTGAAGAGACGAACACATCCATACGGTAAACATGCATTGAAATTTACTCGAATGAAATGGAGAATCTCTGTAAGCTCGGGAAGAAGAATGAGTTCATACCTTTGCTCGGAGAAGTGAAGCTTCGATGCGAGAGTTGTTGCACCTTCGGCTGGATCTGGCAAGCTCCGGATGAAGTCTCTGGTGCAGTGAATTGTCTAGGTTGGACTTCGACCACGGTGATCACAAAGCTTGGAGTACGGAGCAGGCTGGGTGGCACTGGAGATGGGGCTTTTGCGGTGGACACCTTCCCTTGGTACGGGTGAAGGTGTAGAGACAATCAATTTGGGGATTGGCTCGGCTGTGGAGGAGTGTCTGGTTTTGGGCTTGGATTTCGGCTACGAAATTGAGCTCGCGAGAGAAGAAATGGCGGGGGGATCTCATTGGGGATCAAGTGCTCTCGTGTATGAGGAGGGGTACGGAACAATTTTGGCGAGTTTTGGCAAGGTTTTTGCAACTCTCCTCTCATGGCCGTGAGGGGGTGGTGTTTAAATAGGCATGGGCTGGAGGGCCTCCCGGGGGAGTTAGGGCTTGGGATCGAGTTGCTGCGGTGAGGAGAAGAACGGCCATGGTGACCATTAGGCATGGGGCGGCTCGGCGAGGGAGAATTTCAATGTTGGCTCACTCCGAGGTCTCGGGCATGGCGTTTTCGGCGGCGGGTGGCCGGCCGGCCGGGCATGGGTCACCCTCGAGGTCGGGTGGGTCGGGGCTGGAGGCTTGTGCGGTCAGATTAGCATTGGCCATGTGTAAAGGGTTTGAATCGAAGTGGAATGGGAAAGAGGCTAGTTTTGGGTCTAAATGGGTCAACCCTTGGTTTTGGGTTAGGTTCACCCTCCGAGGCCGATTTGGGCTGAAGGGAAAGTCACTTGGATCGGCTTGATTAGTGGGGTCGAGTCACGATCAAGTACGATTAAGCTTAAGCGAGAGTTAGGGGAGACATGGGAGTGGTTAATTACTCTTAAGAGAATCATTAAAGGGTCCCCTCCTCTTGCCATTTTGGGTATGGTGAAGTGTCCAAGGCTTTCATGGCTCACATGTGGCTCATGCATGGCTTCATGGCTCACCTTTGGCTTGGGGAAAGCTTGGTCGATTTCATGAAAATGGATTTTAGGAATATTTTGGTATTTTTGGGCAATTTGGCATGGTGCTTGATTTAGATTTATTTGATGATGGAATTGAAACTTAGGGAATGATTTTCATCGAATGGATGACAAATGAAAATGTCGTATGGGCTTTAGAATCAATTTTGGGCTCATTGAAATGGTTTTAGATGGGCTTTTAAATGGTTTAGGAAAGTGGGCTTTTGAATTTTAAAATGGATTTTTGGGATGAAATTTTGGTAAAGGCTTGGGCCAAATAATTGTTGAGTTTGGTTTAGGGATGCTTCATGAGTGGTTTGAAACAAATTTGAGGTGATTTGGGTTTGAATTGGGTTGGATATGGGCTTTTTGGTAAAGAGGCTAAAGTGGGCCAAAATGGGCTACCATGGGCCAAAGTTGGGCTAGAGTTGAAGTTGATGTGAAATTAATGTTGGGAAATGTTTTTGGGAGTGTTTCAAAGAGGTTTTGGCTTTGGTTGGGTTTTGATTTTGGGGTTTGGGCTCATTTGGGCTAGGTTTAGGTTTAGGTCGAAATTGGGCTTTTTGATTTTGGGTTGAATTTGAGTGGGGTTTGGGTCTAAATTTTGAGCAAATCATGTTAGTGTTTTGTTCATGGGGATGTTAAGGAAGGTTTGGAAAAGATTTGGGGTTAATTGGAGTTGAATTGGGTGAGTTTGGGTTAGGTTTGGGTCATAGGTCAAATTGGGCTTTAAGGCCAAAAGTGAAATTGGACCCAAATTTCAATCAAATTAAGCTTGGCTTTGGTCTAGATTGGTGTTTGGGATGTTGAATTGAAGTTTAGAATTGAATTGGACCAGAATTTGGGTCAATTGGGTAGGTTTGGTTTGACATTGGGTTTACTTTGGGTTAAAATGGGTCGAATTGGGGGTTTTGACAAAAGTGGGGTAAATTGACAAAATTGGCCCATGGTGTAGTTGAACAAAATGAAATTGGGAATATTTGGGATTTTCTGGAATTTTCTGGGAATTTTCTGAATTTTTGGATTTTTGGGTCGAAAGGGGTATTTTGGGTATTTGGAAGGTATTGGGGGGTATTTTTGGAATTTTTGATATTTTTGGATATGGATGATCAGTTTGAGTGATGTGGGAATGTTTGGGATTGATTTTGGAGAATTTTGGGTAATTTGGAAACTTTTTGAGAAATTTGGGCTATTCAGGGCTTTGGGTAGGTTGGCGGGTGTTGGGTCCGGGGAGTCAAAAATTGAAAATTTGGAAAATTGAAGATTGGGTGGATGTAAGTGAAATGAAATCATTTTTGTTGAGCCATGAAGCCATATCAAGCCCACATGAGCCATGAAGGGACTCATTTGAGGCATTCACTTATGTTGTTCCTAACCCTGCTTGCCGGGGCTTAGGGGTTAAGGACCATCCATGTGAATCACCTACATGAGTCGGGAAGTTAAGTTGGGTAAGGGTGTGTTTTAGGAGGTGTGTGAAAGTGTAGTGCATAGGTGTAGTGTATGTGTAAGTCGGCCCTTTACCGGACCAGGGCCACCCGGGGCGGTCTAAGGCGAAGAGTCACATAGGAACTCATCCTTTAAACTTCCGCATTTGATTTCAACCCTCACAGGTGATTAGGGGTCTATAGTCGAGTTTGTGGAGTTTGCGGGGAGTTAAGAAGTGGTTTGAATTTCTAAAAGGTGGGTCCCGATTCTAGTCCTCTAAGATAGTCGAAAGGAAAAGCTTAAGGCTAGATCTGAAATCTTAAAGAGAAGAAGAGAAGACCTCATCGAAAATGAGGTCGACAAATGGACCCCGATAGGTGTGGTGGTGACGGAGCACACCGCGCGTATTGGTGTTGGCCAGAAACGATCAACAAAACCAACACGGATGTCCGAGTAACAAACTTAGGACAAAGTAGAAGAGCTTCACGTGAGGGAGTGTCGAGTATATCTACGGGACGGGAGATTCTTGAACTCTCGGCAGGGAAAGGAAAAGGAGGTGAATCCCGAATCACATGTTTTGAGAGAATTTCGATTTAGATTTTATTTTATTTCATGTTCGAGTCACGATGCGTGAGTTTAGATTTCGATTTGGAGTTTTAATTTAGATTGAAGTTTGTCGAGATTAATTTGAAGGGATTTGATTTGAAATGAAAATTGGAATTTTGAAGTTTTAGATGTAACATCTTGACCCGAAAAGAAGATCGAATCGATTAGATCGGGTCATTACTGATGAGAAAAGATCTCGGAAGTAATGTGGTATTGGATGTAAAATCCTTAACCTCGAGAGTTTGATTTGATGTATTTCGGTGCGATAGGAAAAGAATCCTAAAGCGGTGCGGTCTTGGATGTAAAATCCTCGACCCAAAAGTTTGAATTTGATGTATTTCGGTGCGAGTAGGAAGAGAATCCTAAAGCGGTGCGGTCTTGGATGTAAAATCCTCGACCCAAAGTTTGAATTTGATGTATTTCGGTGCGATAGGAAGAGAATCCTAAAGCGGTGCGGTCTTGGATGTAAAATCCTCGACCCGAAGGTTTGAATTTGATGTATTTCGGTGCGGATAGGAAGAGAATCCTAAAGCGGTGCGAGTCTTGGATGTAAAATCCTCGACCCGAAAGTTTGAATTTGATGTATTTCGGTGCGATAGGAAGAGAATCCTAAAGCGGTGCGGTCTTGGATGTAAAATCCTCGACCCGAAGGTTTGAATTTGATGTATTTCGAGTGCAATAGGAAGAGAATCCTAAAGCGGTGCGGTCTTGGATGTAAAATCCTCGACCCAAAGGTTTGAATTGATGTATTTCGGTGCTGATAGGAAGAGAATCCTAAAGCGGTGCGGTCTTGGATGTAAAATCCTCGACCCGAAAGTTTGAATTTGATGTATTTCGGTGCGGTAGGAAAAGAATCCTAAAGCGGTGCGGTCTTGGATGTAAAATCCTCGACCCGAAGTTTGAATTTGATGTATGAGGTTTGATGTGAGATCTGCGGAAAGATCTGAATTTGAGAGTTTGAAATTTGGTGAGATCCTCGAGATTTGGAAAGATTGAATTTGAGTTTGAAATTTGGTGAGATTTGAAATTTGGAAAGATTGAATTTGAAATTTGAAATTTACTGAGATTTGAAATTTGGAAAGATTGAATTTGAGATTTGAAATTTGAAATGATGAGTTTGAACTCGGTTGAAATTTGATTTAAGATTTGATTTGAAATTTGGAAGATGAAATTTGAAGTTTGATCGAGATTGGATTCGAAATTTGATTGAGAATTTGATTTAACATTCTTGTTGATTTTGTTTATCCTTTAATGATTCAAATTTTATTTTGTTGTTTATTTAATGTTCATGTGAATTTGGTGTTTGTCATTTTTTAGATTTTTTTTTAGAAAGTTTTCTTTTATCTTTTTTTTTGTTTTATTTCTTTTACGTTTCTTTGTTCGAAGTTCATTTAACTTTAACGGCGTTTCCCGATCAATTTGCACAAAAGAGGTGAAGGCCAAAAATGTGACATGGTCACTTTTATTCCAATCATGCTGAAGATACATCGTACGACTTGATGCGGAATATATTTCATACAATCCATGTAGACTCAAAACGGATTTGTGTATGATCTTTGTCGATCCATCTAAAGAAGCATACGTCGAAAGTCCATGTACGAATAGTGAGATACATGGTCGATAACATCACCTTCCAAGCCATCCTTGGCAAGGATGCCGTATGGATGTACATTGGAGGTGTGATATTTTCCATGTAACTCACGGCTCGTAAGGCGGAGGCTCTCTAGCTCGGGTACAGTTGGAAATGGTAAGGTATCTTTACGTCGTCCATCCTTACGAACGTCAGCTGAAATCCTCTTCACTGGTACTCTGGTATGCGATGCTTGGCGATATACGCTCCGTTACCCTTCGGTATCATGACGGAACCTACCGGTAGTGGTATCTTTGCGGCCCTCGGAACTCACATGGGCCTGTTATCGGAGGTCGGATCCGAACATGATGTTACACTCGCTCGAGAAAGAGGCGTGCGAAAGGTCGACAAAGTCATGGTGATCGATGTGTGGGGGTATACGGTCACTCTTGTTTGTAGATATTGATGATGCGAGCTATGTGGGTATGCGGTCTGGCGGCGGTACCCTCCATGTTATCAATCTCTTTACCATTCTCTTGATGACTAATGGCATCGGGTCCACTTGCCCATGACGGAGTATTCCGGCGGGTTTCCCTTCTGTCCTCGGCGAAGTTGTAACGGCATCCACATTGTATTGTGATTCTTCCTTTCCACGGCATCCATCTCCGGGGCTACGAGTATGTGTTTTCCCTTAGGCGGCTGCTCGGCCGGTCTTTTCAAATCCGGATGCAATCCACGATTTCTTGCTTGCTCATACTACGAGAATACGTACGTATGTAATTCGAGGCCCTCCGGTATATTGATTCTTACGCCTCTAATCCTTTCAAAGTATTCGAAGGTTTTCTTTTCGACATTTTGCATTCTCTCCGGCTCGTATTCCGGAATGATGCGAGATGGCGAGGCACTAGTGACGTATTGTGGGATATAAGGTTCGATCCCTTCACGTTCTCCTGCATACCTCGGCTCCTCGGGGATGATGCACTATCGGGACATCCCCGGGGTTGCTACTGCAACAAGGTCATGCATCCTTTGGTGGTTCATCCGGTGGCGTGGTAGCCTTCTTTCTTCGGTCTTTGTGAGATTTCTCCGGTTCTTTTGTCATCCTAGGAGTGGCCTCCTTTCTTCGGTTCTTGGTGAACCGGTGTCCTTGAAGTGTATGCAGCGACATTAGCAGTGCCTCGTCGTGTCGATCCGCGGCTAGTTTTGTCAACATCTTACGGATACGGCGATTCTTATTTCTTCGTTGCGTTCTTTGTGAGAGTAGCTCTCCGAACTTCTTGAATCTACTGTGGGCGCGGCGGCTGACAAGCTCGCCCTCTGCTTGTAGCGACTACGGACTTCATTTTCTTATCTTCTTCGAGGTTTGTCTTTCTTCTCTTCTTCTTTGGATTGGTGACTTGGGCCACCCACTTTCATTCTTGTATGTCGAGGCGATTCTTCTCGGTTAGCCGGGACCCGGTCACTTTCCTCGTGCGTAGGCCTGCTTGGTGCGAAATGCGAGTCGATCTCGATTATCGCTCCATCTTTCACCCTCTTTTCATCGAGTGCAAGGCTTACGCCATTCTTAAAGTTCAAGACCGACCGCCGCTCGACATTTCCCTGCGAAGAGACAAGGAAAAGGATCGAGGGGCATCTTAAGAACAAGAACATCAAGAAAATGTTTATTAAAGACATCTTGTTTTATTATTATTTTTATATTTTCAAACTTAACGGGAATGAAGTGGGATAAGATCGGGTAAGAGATTTTGATTTGGAAAAGAAAACAAGGAAAATTTTATTATCGGGATTTTATTTATTTTGGCACATTTTTGTTATTTTTCGGGTTCGGACCCGATCATAAGTAATCACTTTGCCAGTGCTTCTAGGGATGGAAAGTTCATTCCTTCGAAACATCGGGTAGCGTAATACTTTTTCAAGTATCGTCCATTGATCGGAAGCATATGTCGTTCTCCTTGGCGATTCACTAGGCTGGTAGGAGCCTCTGAGTAGGCTTGCCTCGACCACGAACGGTCCTTCCCGAGTGGGTTCGAATTTTCCTCCTATCTTGCGGTGTGCGAGAATAGGTCTTTTGAGAACGAGAACTAAATCACCAACTTTGAAGGTTCTTGGGCGGACCGGTTTATCATGAGCTTGAATCATCTTAGCTTGGTATAATTCTAAGTTCGATTCTTGCTGCAAGTCTTTTCCCTTCCGGGCTCTCTAATTCTTCGAGTCGTAATTTGGCGTTCTCTTCGTTGTGATTTTATTTGCAAGCACGATTACGAGTGAAGGGAGGCTGAACCTCTAAAGGTAACTCTTGCCTCGGACCCATACACCGGAGCGTAAGGTGTAGCTTGCGTAGGAGTTCGAAGGTTGTCCGGTAGGCCTGTAAGGCTTCTAACAACTTCTCGTGCCAATTTCTCTTATTGTCGTCTAAAGTCTTCTTTAAAATTTGAACGAGAGTTTTATTAAAAGCCTCGGTTGAGGCCGTTTGCTCTTGGGTAGTAAATTGTTGAATATCGCCGGTCGATTCCGTGTCTCCGACAAAATTGTTGATTTGTGTGCTTCGAATGCGGCCGAGTATACGAGATGATCTGCGCGGCACCCGAAACGGTAGACAACTTGGTTCTTGAAAAATTGTAGCACGTGATGTGCTTTCACTTCTCTTAGTGGAGCTGCCTCTGCCACTTGGAAAAGTAATGCATGGCTGCAAGAATGAAGCGATGTCCTTTTGACGACGGCGGTTCATTGGACCCACTATATCAGTGCCCCGACATTCGAATGGCCGCGATGCGATTGTCGGATGTAGCACATTTGGAGGTTGGTGTAGAACCACTCCGTGCACTTGGCAGCGGTGACGGCTCTTGGCGATTTTCATGCGGTCGGTCATCATCGAGGGCCGGTAGTACCCTAGTCTTTTAATTTTCATTTTCATCTTTGGACCCGGTGGTGAGCGCCACGAGTCTGAATGCACCTCTTTAACAATTTCACGGGCTTCGGACCCGCTTAGGCACCTTAGCCACATTTGATCGAAAAGACCTTCGTATAACGTATTGTTTATTAATGCGTAGGACGAGTTCTTTTCTTGATACGATGGGCTAGCGACCTATCGTCACGGTAGTTTCCATGTTTGCGAAGTAATCTATTAATGGTTGTCGCCCGATCTTCCGTGTTTTTACATCCTTCTGCTACGATTGATTCTTCTTCCTTATCGATTTGTGTATCGTGTCGATGTCGAGTTGTGATAGGACACGGCGTCAGAGTGAGCGACACTTCCAGCGATTCATCTTGCAAACGGGCAAATTCTTTTGCGAGACGAGCTAGCGCATCCGCTAGAGCGTTTTCTTTTCTAGGAATTTTGTAGATTGTCACATTTGGAATGCTGTTCAACAATTTGTATGGCATCTTGGAAGTATTGCTCGAGTCTTGGTTTTAAAATTACGTATTGTCCGGCGATACTGTTGAATGATTAAGCTTGTGAATCTCCGTAGATGTTGATGTCTGTTATCCCGATTTGAATGGTTAATTCCGGTCCTGTTATGAGGGCTTCGTATTACGCTTCGTTGTTTGTACATGGTTACGTCGAGTGGTAGGAGTATCTTAACATCCCCCGCTCCGGTGTTATAAAGATTAGTCCGATTCACCCTTCACGGGCACTTATCACTTGCGATTCTTCGTCTTTGTGCGGCTGAAGATGCTCCGTCGAAATATAATTCCCAACGTCGATCATCGAGGTCTTCTAGATTCATTATTTGTTCATCGGCGGATCGTCATTGAGAGGAGATTCTGCAGGCGAAGGGTGTCTTTGCAAGGAAGTCTGCTAAGGCTTGTCCCTTTACGGCACGAAGAGGCACGAAAGTTATATCGAATTGCGATAATATCATTGACCATCGGCAAGTCTGTAGGAAAGCGTTGGACGAGTCATCAAGTATTGCAATGGATTAAACTTCGAGATTAGGTTGACCTTATGAGAAAGCATGTAATGCACGAGCTTTTGAGCGGCGAAGATCGGGGCCAAACAATGCTTTTCGATTGCGGGATACCTTATTTCCGTCGGCGATGGCGACGACTTAAGTAATAAAGAGCATTTTCTTTACCCTCATCATTGACACAGGCTAATAGGGCTCAGGGAGTCGTCTAAAGCCGCGGTATAAAGTATTAGCGGTCTACACGAGGCCCAGGGCTGCTAAGACGGGAGGTGTCATTAAATATTGTTTAATGTCTTCGAAGGCCCTACGGCATTTCTCTTCCCGAAATAAATTTGGCGTCCTTTTTAACTAGTGCGAGAAAGGTGACACCTACCGACGGGTTTGAGATAAAGCGTCGAAGATATGCCGGCTTCCCTTGAAAAGATCGTAGTTTGTTTTAAGGTTTTGGGAGGCGGCATTTCTAAGATAGCTTTAATCTTTCCGGATCGATTTCGATTCCACGATGTCGGACAACGAATCTAAGAATTTCCGGAGGTGACGCCGAAGGCGCATTTAAGGGATTCATCTTAAGGTTAAATTGTCTTAATCGTTCGAAAACAATTCTCAAATCATACAAGTGGTTGTCCTTTACTTTGCTTTTGATGACCACATCGTCCACGTAGCATTCGACTTGATTGTGGATGAGATCATCAAAAATTCTTGTCATTGCTCTTTGGTAGGTTGCTCTGCGTTCTTGATCCGAATGGCATCATATGTGTAGCAAAATACTCCGATCGGCGTTCGAATGCTTGTAAGCTTTTCATCTTACGGAGCCATTTTTATTTGGTTGTATCACGAAGATCCATCCATGAACGAGAATATTTCATGTGTTGAAGCGATGTCGATCATTAATTGCAGGATCGGTAGAGGAAATTCATCTTTTGGACATGCCTTGTTTAAATCTGCGAAATCCACACAAATTCGATCGACCATTCTTCTTCACGGTGGTACCACGTTGGCTAACCAAGTCGGGTATTGTTCTTCGCGGACAAATTTAGCGTCTATTAGCTTTTTAACTTCGGCTATGACTTGTTGTTCGATTTCTAGACGCATTCTTACGGGACCTTGTCGGTGGAACGAAGTAGGGTCCACTCCTAGTTTATGGATTGCGACCTGCGGAGCTAAACACAGCATCTCATCGTAGCTCCGAGCAAAACGGTCTTTGAATTCCATTAATAACTTGATTATTTCTTTGGAGTCTTCTTTATTGAGTAAAGAGTTAACAAAGGTAGGTACTAAGCTCTTCGCTAGTACCTAAGTTAACTTCATTAACTCATCTATCGTAGATTTGATTTCTTCTTCGAATTACGGTGGAGCGTCTCCAATTTGTAAATCTTCGAGTTCGTCCGTAGTTTCCATGCGGTTTTCATTAGATTCGCGAGGTGATAACCGAAGCAAAATTCGGTATCATCGGCTGATCCTGCGTGCAGAATCCGAGACCATGCTTTGAGTTGGGTGGACGACGGAGTTATTCCATAAATTTTCAAAACGTTGTGATTGACCTTTTGTCCCTTGTCGAGGTAAGAAACCACGGTCGAATTAAATTTTGAACACGGGGAGAGTACCACTCGAAAGGCGATTCCATTAATTCGATGAAGTAGCATCTTGAGTGTACATTATTTTCGGTTTTGGAGGAAGAAGCACCACGGTAGAATTTGATTGGTTTTGCACCACCGCTACGTATCTCTTTGACCTCCATACCCTCGATCTTATTAGAATGGATCGGGGTCAGGGTCATAGTATGTACATAGTGGTTAATCTTCTCGTACATCGATTTATATTCTTCGTTTCTTTCATCTTGATAGGGATTTTGAATTGCGGCTTCTTTCGACTTATTGTCGGCTTGCTTCTTGTTTGATTTCTCTTTCTTCTTCGGAACTATATTCCCGATCGACATTGATGGTTGGTTTCCTCTGTCCGGTTGTCCTAATGTCTCTACCACGACCTCGTCCCCGGCCTCGACCTCGGATGCGAGTTGTGGAGAAACCTTCACCATCTCGCCGTAAGGGAGTGGTGAGTGGCGTTGGACTAGAACTTCGGGTTCTTCGTTGTCCCGAACTTTCTTTGCTTCATTTGTTATAGTATCTCCGGAGAAGATCGTTTTCTTCGGCGGTGCATAATAAGTTGCATCCTCGTGGATTCCAATTTCATGTACGGAGAATGGTTGTAAGTCACCTTTGATGCCTTTGTTCCCCTCCATCGTAGTACTTGATGCACGATGTAGAGATGATGGTACCATCCTGTTTTCATGTATCCATGGTCGGCACGGTAGAGCGTTGAACGACGTTTACGAGATCGATTATGTGAAATTTCGCGGTTGTCTTTGCTAAGTCACCGGTCTTCATCGATAGCGTTATTGAGCCGAGGGCTCTTTCTCCTTTACGATTGAATCCTCTTAATAACATTTTGTCCGCCTCGAGCTCGCGGGCATCAATTTCCAAGTATCTTTAGCGTTCGAAGATTCATTATATTGATTGATGCTCCTGGATCCATCAATACTGCGGAGAGTGTAAATCTTCCGATTGTAGCTGAAATGTACAACGGTCGGTTGTGATCTGCCATTCCCAAGTAGTAGGTCGTCGTCACGTGAAGGTAACACCTCGCTTGTTCCTTTAACGAGCAAACCTCATCTAAGGACTCTCCGGCCATTTGAGCTAAGCAAATTTCTGGATCGAGTAAGGCCTTGATCGAGCTTCTCTCATCTCCTTTGATAAGATGAGAGCGTCGTAGATGCTCGGTTTGGTTTGGTAGTTTCTTAAGATGGGCTAGCACGTTGTAGTCCACTTTGTTTTCATGTGTCTACTGCTTCTTCTCGAATGGGTATTTCTTCTGCAGGGGTTGGTTCTTCACGAACAACCACACTGCTTCCCTTTGTCTTTTGGACCCATTCTCGGAGGTAGAACTTTTCCACTCCTTAAGTTGACTTACGTAATTTCCTGCTGAATCTATTGTTGAGCTTGCCGGTGTCTTTTCTTGAATCGGAATGACGGGCTCTTCCGGATTAGCTTCGAGTACGAAGGCTCTAACTCTATCGTGTGTGGAGCTCCTCGAAACTCGCGAGATAGATTCGTTGCTTGTTGAACTCTCGTAGCCTCCTTGATGGATGTCTTCTTCGTTATTTTGCTTGTCGAGATCGTGTATGATTTGAGAATTGTCGTTGGTATCGAAATCGATATCCGGATTATCGTTAGTTACGTAATCGTTAGAAACGATCAAAACGTAGCCAACGCCATCACCCTTATCATTATATGATCCCACAGAAGTGAGCGAGATAATCATACGAGTCGAGGGTTCGAGGGATTTCTCCCCAGAATCGGAAACAACTATCTAGGATAAGCGGCCCCTAGTCCAGCCTTAGGTGCCTCGGTCTTCTCTTCTTCGTCGATTTTCTTCTTTTCTTCGATCGTCTCTGTTGAGGTGGTTCTTCTATCGCGAGTGATAGTACCGGCTTAACGGGTTTCGAACTACGAATTGAAGCTCGTACGAAGCGGTACGGATCTTTGTCTAAAATCTTTTCGAAAACCTCGTCCGAGCGGTAGTCCATCCATCGTCGGTTGTATAGGGATCTATCGGAATGATGGGATCGGTCGAGATAACATTGACGGAACCTCCTTTACGGGGTTCCTTCATGTACTCCTTCGGGATCGTTATATTCCCTTTCCGCGGAGTTGTCATTGAGCCAACTTTTGAAGGTAATGCAATCTTCATTTTGTGTCCGAAGCATTTGGTGGTAAGGGCGAAAGTTGGGATCACCCTTCTTGTTGACCTCTTCGGTCTTTTAGGCTCACGCGGTTGGAAATGCGGAGTCTTCATCGGACTACGGAACATTTTCGGCCTTGCTTCATTCTTGAACGGATATTCTGCTGCTCAAAGCTCTCTTAATGTACGTTGCGGACGAGGTGGTTGTTCATATTGCGGAGATGAGTGATAGTCTGGGCCGGGGTTCTTTGGTAATTCATGTTGTGGTTGTTGCGGCCGTTACGGTGGTATTTGCATCGGTTGCTTGCCTTTGTCAGCTTTGCACGACGATCCGGATTTCTTTTCAAAAGTCTTTACGAGGCTTTTGTTTGTCCGATCTTGTCGGTGAAACTTAATTGCTTCGCCTCTTCTTGCAAGCTTCCGGCCTTGCTTAACAACTTCTCGAAAGTCTTAATAGTAAATCCCTTGAGGAGAAGTGCTTATCGGGCCATGGATGCTTTTTAGCAAAATGCGGCTGCATCTTTGTTCTTGCGGTTGTGGTTCACACTTCATACTTAAGTTCCTCCATCGGAGTATGTAATCCACCAAAGTTTCATTCGGCTTACGCTTCTCTACCACTAAATCACCTATAGTGATGTGGTGCTTGAGCTCCGGCGAATCGCTTGATGAAGAGGTTCTCTAGCTGCGAGAATGTCTTTACCGAACCGTTTAGTGATACGCATACCGGTCGAAGGCGATTCTGACGGACTGGCGACGAGCTGTCGGAAGAGTAATGCATCGCTCCGCCGGCATTGCAACAAGCGGCACGAAAGTGTGCTACATCTTTGTCGAGGGTTCCGGTTCCATCGAAGGTCTTAAACGAGAGGTGGTACGAAGCCTTTCGGGTATTGGACGGCGTCGAATTCTTCGGGGTAAGGTCTGCCCGTCCGAATGGATGTCCCGCTCTTTGATTGTGCTAAGGCTTCTCGCACTTGCTTGTTCCACAAGTTCTTGATATCCTTTTCGGGAATCATACTTTGTGTTGTATCCTTTTCGGTGATCATCCCCAGTTAACGGACGTAATCTCCTTTCCTCCGTCTACGATGTGAATAACCTCCGGGGTGTTTCTCTATGTGGTTGTACTTGACTGCGGAAGTGGCCGGAGCTACGGCCATCTCTTCCATCCTTTTGCCATTTGAGCGATCGTATCATCTTTTTCTTGAAGGCTGCCTTCTCATCGGTTACGGCTCCTCTCTTCTGCGCGGTTGCGGGAGCACCTTGCGAGGCGATGAAGCTCGTGTCTCGGCCATGTTGATTTACGCGTATTCGTCGTCCATAAATTCCGATGAATCGATCTCATCTCCGAACTTTTCTTCTCTTTCTTTTGCCGAGCGTCGGATATCGGTTCTCGGCTTTTCCATGGCATCTTCTAGCGGGGCTTTACGTGTGTCTTCGTGGTTGTCGTGCGATAGGCTGCCGGGTCCCTTTCTCGCGAGTCCCCTTCATCGCGGTAGCACTTTCTTCGGATTCGAGTCTCTGGCGAGACTTTCTTTCTCGAAGTTTCTTCGTTTCGATCTCGGTGCCCGGTAGTGGGACGCCATACCATCCTTCGGCGGCGGAAGGTCTAGGACCGAGATGGTCACGTCGGCCGAATCTTTGGAAGGTGGTATCCTCCACTGATCATGTAATCACGAGACGACAACGGGCGGACTAGCCTTCATTCTTTTACTTGGCTTTTCGTCATGATGGCGGGTTCTACTCGGGGCCCGAGACGGGATTTGGCGGCACCCGCCCTATCCTCCGTAGAATTTCGATACGGGGCGGTTTTCCTTCTTCGCTAACTTTTCTGCCAAAGTTTGCGGTCGAAGCAAACGGCGTAGTTCTAGTTCTTTTCTTACGGATATCGTTGTAATATGCGAGTTTGTGGTAATTTGGCGGCAATCTTGCGAATGTTTTCTTCATCTTCGCGGCGGAGAGGGGATGAAATCTGCTTCCTCCCAACGGTGGTATGTATTCGAGCGGCGGTGTATATTACGGCGGTTACGGAATTTCCTCCAGGAAAGCAATTTCGGCGGCCACGGCTTCTTTAGCGATCCTTCATTTCGTTTCTTCTGCGGGTCTTTGTTAGTGACGGAATTCTTGGGCTGGACCCGATCTCGAAAACGAGAAGGTCTTACGAGGAAGATCTGTACCCTCCGCGGTAACGGGTCCATCATAATCTTGGATTTCTTTCCCCTTTGATTTGGCGAAAGTCGGGGCGGGTGCGAAAGCAACTAGACCGGTGGGGGTAGAAAGAACGGTCCTCTGTGGACGTCGGTACTCCTCTTAGTCGGGATCCTTTGCGAGAGGAGGAATTCTTGGGTTGACCTGAGTTGAATTCGACGGCGGCTCTTCGGCTTCGGGTACCTTGTTCATCGGTGCGAAGAGGGAGACGTTGGTGACCTTGACGTTCGTGTTTTCAAATCCTTGTCCAAATCGGATGATTCCATTGTCGGGCGACTCATCCTTATAGACGGCGAGGTCCGGTCCATTGGTGAAAGAGAAAATCGGTTTCGGGGCTTCCATTTTGCGGGGTAGATTCAGGTTGTCGGTCCCGAAGTTATGCTTCTTTTCTTTAGGACGAAAGAAAGGAATTGAAAAGAGTCCGAACTCATTCATGTTCATGTATTTATAAGAAGGAATCACTTATTAAAAGAATCACTTATTAGAGGGTTTGTTTATTTAGAACGGAGTGTTGAAGGTGTAGAGAAGGTAAGGAATGCTGAATCGGAGTTGGAAAGGAAAAGAGAGTCTTAAGCAAGACTTCTCGACTCGAAGGATCACTCCTAAACTAACACTTATTGGGGGTCCGCCCCACCTCGGAAATGAGGTAAAAGGATCTCGGAACCTCTCTGTTTATGGGTGTCTAAACGGTGGCTCCTAAATCCAGAGAGAATGTTGGTTATACTTGTTCGAGGTAGAAATGAACACGGTATTCCAACGGAAAGAAGGGTAGTTTGATCCATTAGGGACATGGATACACTTACCGATTTTTGAAAACGGAACTATTTGATTAAAATGGAGAGAGGAACTTTTCCCAAGCGGAGTCGCCAGAAGTTGTCGGCATATTTTTAGGTTGTGTGTTTTATTTTGAAAAGAGAGTCGCCTACAAAAATTGTCGGCGAATTTTAATTTAATTTAAATAAATAATTTGAAAAGTAGTATTTGATTTTGAAAATAATTTTAAATTTGAAAATTTTAAGATATGAAATCAAGCTGATCTCACATCCAGAATAGTTTATATAAACGAGCGCCGCACCACGAGCTCGTGTATCTATCTAGAAGAATAGACACCTTTGCTTGATAATGGGGCTCGATTAAATAAACTAGAAAGGTTTGTGACATCCGTTTGGTCTGCGAACCAATTTTATAAGCCGAACAAATTCCACTGCTTAATATGAAACTATTAAACGGGGTTTATATTACACAGGTTCTTAAAGTTCCCTATAAGGGCGAAGCCCACTATAGTTAATTACATCTTAAGTGATGGGAATCACCTAAGAAAACTCTCGATAATAATCGATAGTTCTGCTCTCGAAGAATTTGAAGTTTAAGTTTTCGAGGGGTTGAATTTTGGAATTTCGATAGGGAATGGATCAAATTTGGAACATTTTTATTTTGGGAATTCAAAGGAAGAAAAGTAGGAGAGATCACGGATTCGAAGCGGACTTCGGTAATCTCCCGATTATCCTATTGTTTGGCTTGGATTTAGGAAAGTCCTAATGTTTATTTAATGTTTTAATCTTGCCGATTTAGTTAATTAGGGCTTATATTTATATGATAGAATCATACAAATTGCACAGAAGATATGAGGGTTTATGTCGTGCTGGACGACTACCTCGGAATCCTAAGACCGGTTAGGGCTTAATTTGCAATGCAAATGCATAACGAAGAGTTGAGGATTTATGTTGCTCTGGGCGAACTACCTCGAAGTCATATGGCTTTGTTATTTAATTCTAAGAAAGTTTCTTGAAGTAGGTTCGAAGTTTTCTTGGCGACGATGGCCGTGCTTGCCCACCATGCTCCGAGCTCCTTGTTGTTGCGGAGGTTTAGTTTTAGAAATCATAAATCGAGAGATGAGAGAAGTGTTACGGTTTAGAGAAGTCTTAATTTCGAGTGTTTTTTGTGTTTTAATTAAAACAAATCTTAAAGTTGATTATAACGACACCGGTTAAGATCCACGGTTCCATCCTTCCGGCATCATTATTTTTATCGGATTCACTTAGTCCGGATGAATTTGCTAAACTCAGTGAATGAGTTCCACACTTTCATTTAGGCAGTGGGAAATCCCGTTAGCGACACGTAGGTTACATCATCAGAGGTATTCCAGATCATCCGAACAAGACGTTTTAATTTAGTTGTAATTGTAGTTTTGTGTTACGTTTGTGATTAAATTTTGAGTTGTCTTATATTTTGAAATGTTGTGGAGGTGAATTTTATCTTGTAGTGTCTTTTATTTTAATTTTGGGTTTCGAGTTTTGGTTTAAGTCCTAAAGGTGTCGGTTTTCATGCAATGCTGTTGTTTATCATGCAAGAAAAATAAAGTGCATGCATTGCAATAAAATAAAGCTATGCAATAAAATAAAAGCGTACTGGAGGGTCTTCCCGTCATCCCAGTTGCACTTAAAACACGGTTAGAATATTTAAGCGAGTTCTAGGTAAAGGTTAAGGGAAAGGTTTATGGTTTTACTACGAATTCCAATCATATAGCTAGTCGTTTCCTATGACGTCTAGGTTCTTTGTGTTTTTGGTTTGAAGACGATTTTCTTCATCAAAGAACAATTAAGTTCGATTGTTCTTGTAAATATCTATCATATTGAGGAAGTGCTTAAGAAGAATCTTAAACATCTTTTGATATTTCTAGGATTGTTTAAGTCGAAATGAATTTAATTGTGTAAATGAATCGATCGTCGAGGTTTTCGAGTTTTGTTAACTTGCTCGGTGAACTAGGACATTTGAATGTCACTATAAGTGAAGTAACATTTCATTTTAATGTTCTATTTAGGAGTTATGATAACTAAAGCTCCTAAAGGCAAAATGATATTTAATGATTTGTGATTAATTTAAGTTAAATTAATGATTTAAGTTTGGAATAGTGTTCGAGTTATTTTAGATTTATTTCTTCATGTCTTAAGTGAGGTTATTTAATTCAATTTAATTTAATTTAATTTATTTTAATTTAATTTAATTCGGTTTAATTTAGTTTGATTTGATTTAATTTAATTCGATTTGATTTATTTGATTTAATTTCTTAATTTAATTTAATTTAATTTAATTTAATTTAATTTAATTTAATTTAATTTAATTTATTTATATTTAATTTTATTTAATTTAATTTAATTTAATTTAATTTAATTTAATTTATTTAATTCATTTAATTTAATTTTAATTTAATTTAATTTAATTTAATTGAAATTTTTGAAAGAGTTTAATGATTTAATTTTAGTTTAATGATTAAGTCTTTTAATATTTTAAATTTGAGTTATCATTTTAATTAAGAGTTGAGTATTAATGAGATGATTAATTTAGGGATTTTTAAATTAAAGAATAAATCTCTTCCTAATAATATCACTATTTTAATAATTCCAAATTTATTATTCTTCCGAATTCGATTAATTATTTAATTAAAGTTTAATCATTTTAAATTGCTTAATGGGTTTCTACCCTTTAATTATTAAATTTCAATCATCCAAATCAGATTAGGATCAAATATTTTACTTGTTAATTTTTTTATTAAACCTAAAGTCTTAATTAAGGATTAAAATTTTAATTACCATTTTGCCCTTTAAGCCTAATAATTTCATAACTCACTAAATTGAACTCAAATGAACTTGAAATTTTTATGTGACTTCACTTATGTGTCAATAAAGACATGAGAGGAGAAAATGTGATTTTTCTGTATTTAATTTATTTATATAATTATTTTTTGTAGAAAAGAGAAATTTCCAAGGAAAATTCAATAACATGACCAAGGAAAGTTTCTGTCCTTAAGAAAATTAGGGGACATTCCTAATGACCAGAGGACCACTTGGACCAAATTTTGTAATTTTTTGAATTATATTTTATTTATTAGAATTATTTTAAATTCTGGAGTATTAATTAATTTAAAAATAAAATAAATGTTGAAAAATAAATTTTATAATTTTTAAAATTCTCTCTGATATCAAGGATTCCAGAGAACCAAACTTTGCAATTTTCTGATTTTTCTTTGATTTATTATAATTATTTTGGTGAAAATGCTAGAAAATATATTTTTTAATTTTAAAATTACCTAGAGCTTTAAAAATTAATATCTCACTAAATAGACCTAGGAAAAATATGGGACTTGTTCCCAAGTGATTAAAATTCAAAATATAACATTTTAGTGAATTTTATTATTTTTGTGATTTTTATTATTTTTTAATTATTAAAAATATTAAAATAATATTAAAAATCAACTTTTTTAGAAAATTGAAATTTTAATTTTCTTAAACTCCCTGATATCAGAGAGACTCCAAAACCAATTTGGTGAATCTTTGAAAGATATTTTGAAAGTTATGAATTTTTAAAGTTTAAAATGACTAAGTGGCTTAATCGACCCGATTAGTGGGGCTAACCAAGTCCAATTGACCTCAAATTTTTATGATGGGTTCCTCTGACCCTAAAGGTCGAGTGGAGAATTGATTTCAAGTCAATTTGATCTATGGTTAACTCTAATTAATTAGAGATCTATTTTGGGGATTTAAGCGATTAGGGTTAATCTAAGTGAATTAACTCAAATCCTATTTTTCCTAGGGTTCTTTGGTCATAAGGAACATCACCAAATTTTCCTAGAATTTATTTCACAACATGCTAATTTTTGGAATTAAAATACTCAAAATAGCAACATGCATTTGAAAAATCAATAACTTTTCATAGGGATGGCCTGCGACTTTGGAAAATTCGGGGAATGTTCCCGAGTTCGGAAGGCTTAAAAGCCCTATGGTCTCATGCCATGGTGAATTGTATGAATGCATGGAGAATTAAATGTATGCGAGAGAGTAAATAAATTATTAAAAATAAAATACTTGATGAAATTAAATGATTTCTTTTCCACATTATTCTCCTCTGTTCACTTGAGCGAGAGGATATTTTTCTTTATTTTTCGATTTTCTACACAAAGTTATGAATTTTCCAAGTTTAGGGAATTAAATAAATAGAAAATACCCCTAATTTTCTACTTATCCGCGCGGCGCCGGCGCATCCTTAGCCTCTCCGAGCGGTACGTGTCGCGCGTGATTGGGCGCCGCCATCCGGAGTCGGCCCGTCCCGGGACCCGCCGGTTCGCGTAACGTTCTGCGGTCGGCGCAATCGATCCGTCCGCTCGATACACGCGCGATCCAGCGGCTCACGGTCATCGTCTACGGCGGGTGTACACCGTGGCCGTCAGCCCTCGCCAACCTAATTTCTCGCTCGATTCTCGATGGATTTTCATGTTCTTATGCTACATGGATTCGTCTTGAAGAGACGAACACATCCATACGGTAAACATGCATTGAAATTTACTCGAATGAAATGGAGAATCTGCTGTAAGCTCGGGAAGAAGAATGAGTTCATACACTTTGCTCGGAGAAGTGAAGCTTCGATGCGAGAGTTATTGCTCTTCCATTGGATCTGGCAAGCTCAGGATGAAGTCTCCTGAGTGCAGTGAATTGTCTAGGTTGGACTTCGACCACGGTGATCACAAAGCTTGGAGTACGGAACAGCGGGTGGCACAGGAGATGGGGCTTTCTTGGTGGACACCTTCCCTTAGTGCAGTGAAGGTGTAGAGACAATCAATTTGGGGATTGGCTCCGCTGTGGAGGAGTGTCTGGTTTTGGGCTTGGATTTCGACTACGAAATTGAGCTCGCGAGAGAAGAAATGGCGGGGGATCTCCTTTGGGGATCGAAGTGCTCGTGTATGAGGAGGGGTGCGGAACAATTTTGGCGAGTTTTGGCGAGGTTTTTGCAACTCTCCTCTCATGGCCGTGAGGGGGTGGTGTTTAAATAGGCATGGGTTGGAGGGCCTCCCGGGGGAGTTAGGAGAAACTTGGGATCAGGTGCTTTCTGAGTGAGGGAAGAACGAGCCATGTCTTCGTGACCCGCCATGAGCATCGGGCGGCCTCCGGCGGGGAGGGAGGTCGATGCGTGTGGGCTCCCTCCCACGAGGTCTCCCGGGCATGGCGTTTTTTTTTCCGCCCAGCGGCTTGGGTGGCCGGCCGGCCCGGGGCTATGGGTCACCTCGGAGTCCCCGGAGGGTCGGTGGCTGGGCTTGTGCAGTCAGTCAGCGTTGGCCATGTGTAAAGGGTTTGAGATCAGGAGTGGAATGGGAAAGAGTTTGGTTTGGGTCTAAATGCGTCGACCCCTTGGTT
>JAKZJZ010001141.1:0-31006 GCA_022702705.1 Papilionanthe hookeriana x Papilionanthe teres | reverse complement strand
GCCTAGGTGCCAGATTTCGACACCTAAGCGCTAGACCGACCTTCTAGAAGATTCATTGAATTTGGACATGTTTTGAAGAGGTGCCTCAAGGCAAGCCTTGAAGCCTATAAATAGGGGTTCATTTCTTCAGAAAACGTGCCCCACCCATTATAACCCTTTCTCTTATCCACTTTAGGATCTCTCATCCTTAGAGAGAGAAATAGAGAGAGAAATTTAGGGCAACTTTTGTTTAGTTTAGTGATTTTATTTTCAAGTTGTTGCATCTAGAGTTCATTACATCGTGGAGTCGATGGGAATCGGAAGATACGTAGAAGAAATATTTGAGATAAGTATTTTTATATTTGATTCAAAGTTTATTTATCATGTTTTCTTTGTTTATTTTTAATGTGTTACGAGTAGTTAGTTTACTTTTTTCCTTCAATTATGAAGAGATAGATAAGATAATATAAAGATTCGATGGAGAATTGAAATTCAAAATATTTTCAAAACATTGTGATGACATTAATACTCGATCTTACTTTACTTTCTAAATTGGCCATTTAAATTGTTAAAACCTGTTGAAGAGTTTTGAGACCTTGAAGGAGAAGAAATCTTAACTTGTAAATGTCACATGAATCCTTGGGTAGTCGAAGGCCATGTGCGGGCTATTCAAGGTGAAGTGCAAATAAATAGGAAGATAATATTTAAAGGGCGTAGAATTGATAAGTTTTTAGAGTGACAGACTAAATTCTTATAATTTGATTTATAGATTAGGAAAGGGTCACTATTTGGGCTGACCATAGCCACTCGTGGACATCTAGAAGTGTGAGCCTAGATTAACCCATTCTACTAACAATACTTCCGAGCCTATTCTGTAAATTAGCCAATGTTCTTTGCGCCTGGATCAAAGGGTAAAGAATAAGAATGCTTCTATTTGGCACAATTCCATAAATCAAATTCTCCAACAAATATTAAATTATCTTAAAAATCTTAGATTAATTGAAGGAAAGAAAGTTGTTTATTTTACATAGTTTTCATAAATCATTTTCTTATTATTTTTTTCTTTATTTTCATCTAGTAAATTAATAGTAATTTATAATTAAATTAAAAGATAAAAATATATTTTTTTATTATTTCATTATTTTATTTAGAAAATTTATCACTATAATTCTTCCCTGTGGGATCGATACTGGGGTCCTTGTTTCAAAGCCCTATATTACTTGAAATGATACGTATACTTGCGTAACCCCTAGTGTGTAAAAATATTTTCTAAATTTACATCATATTAACTTTATACACTAGCCGCTATTTATAAATTGAGTCAAGTTTTTGGCTATCTTTTGGAAGCGAATATTACTGCATTATTGCGGGTCGGGTCAAAGATTTTTGGCGTCGTTGCCTGGGAAGAAAGAAAGAGAATAGTATAAATTTTCTTATAAAAAAATAATAAAATAAAAAATAAATTATTATAAAAAAAGATATATATTTTATTCCTTGTTTTATGCGAAGATTTGGTTCTGAAGGATTAATACCTTTAGATTCTGAGTTAGAAAGAACAATAAGAAAAATTAAAAAGGGGAAACAAATTAAAAAATTTCAAGAAATGGATACTTTACAAAATCCAATTGAGCTTAATGATCAAAATGTTTATAAACCATTAAAGGATTATGCTAACCCTACAGTTGATGAACTTCATAGTAGTATTCAAATAACTACTGTAGATGCTAAATCTTTTGAACTTAAACCATCTATTATTCAAATGGTGAAAAACAATCAATTTTGTGGATCACCAAATGAGGATCCAAATTTAGATCTTGTTAGTTTTTTAGAACTTTGTGCTACCTTTAAATATAACAATGTTTCTGATGATGCTATTAGACTTAGACTCTTTCATTTTTCTTTAAGAGATAAAGCAAAGATGTGGTTAAACTCATTAGCGACTGGTTCTATTAAAACATGGGCTAAAATGGCACAAAAATTCCTTGCTAAATGTTGACCTCATTTTTGATGAGGTCTTCCCTTCTTCTTTTTAGTGCTTAGGATCTAGCCTTAGGCTTTTCCTTTGACTATCTTAGAGGACTAGATTTGGGACCCGCCTTTTAGAAATTCAAACCACTTCTAAACTCCCTGCAAACTCCACAAACTTGACTATAGACCCCTAATCACCTAGAGGGTTGAAATCAAATGTGGAAGTTTAAAGGATGAGTTCCTATAGGATTCTTTGGCCTTAGGACTGCCTGCAGGTGGCACGGTGCAGTGAAGGGGCTGACTTACACTACACTTACACACTACATTTCCACACACTTCCTAAAACCACACCCATACCCAACTTAACCTCTGACTCATGTAGGTGATTCACATGGATGGTCCTTAACCCCTAAGCTCTTGGCTAAGAGGGTTAGGAACAACATGGTGAATGCCTCAAATGAGTCCTTTCATGGCTCATATGGGCTTGAAATGGCTTCATGGCTCAACCAAAATGATTTCTTTCCACCTAGATTCACCCAATCTTCAATTTCCTAAATTTTCAATTTTTGACCCCCGGGACCCTACAACTACTAAACCTACCAAAACCCTTGAAATTACCCAAATTTTTGCAAAATTTCCAAATTACCCAAAATTTTCCAAAATCAATCCCAAACATCTCCACATCACTCAAATTGATCATCCATACCCAAAAATACCAAAAATTCCAAAAATACCCCCCAATACCCTCCAAATACCCAAAATACCCTTCTTGGCCTAAAAATCCAAAAATTCAGAAAATTCCCAGAAAATTCCAGAAAATCCTAAATATTCCCAATTTCATTTTGTCCAACTACACCATGGACCAATTTTGTCAATTTACCCTACTTTTGTCAAAACCCCCAATTTGACCCATTTTAACCCAAAGTGAACCCAATGTTAAACCAAACCTATCCAATTGACCCAAATTCTGGTCCAATTCAATTCTAAAATTCAATTCAACATTCCCAATACCAATCTAGACCAAATCCAAGTCCAATTTGATTGACATTTGGATCCAATTCCACTTTTGGCCTTAAAGCCCAATTTGGACCCATGACCCAAACTTAACCCAAACTCACCCAATTCAACTCCAATTAACCTCAAATCTTTTCTAAATCTTCCTTAACATTCCCACAAACAAAACCCTAACATGATTTGCCCAAAATTTAGACCCAAACCCCACTCAAACTCAACCCAAGGTTAAAAGGCCCATTTTTGACCTAAGCCCAAACTTAACCCAAATTCAACCCAATTCAAATCCAAATCACCCCCAATTTGTTTCAAATCACTCATGACACATCCATGAGCTAAACCCAACAATTGTTTGGCCCAACCTCTTTACAAAATTTCATCCCAAAATCCATTTTAAAATTCAAAAGCCCACTTTCCTAATCCATCTTAAAAGCCCATCTAAAACCCTTTCAAAAAGCCCAAAATTCTTCCAAAGCCCATATGACATTTCCCCTCATCATACTTTCAATTAAAATCATCCCTAAGTCCTAAATTCATCATCAAATAATTCCAAATCAAGCCTCATGCCAAATCACCCCTAAATACCAAAATTTTCCTTAAATCCATTTCCATGAAATTGACTTCACTTTTCCCAAGCCAAATGGAGCCATGGAGCCATGCACAAGCCATATGCAAGCCATGAGAACCTCTTTACATGTCACCATGCCATTTTGGGCAAAAGGAGGAGGCTCTTTCCTTAATTCCTAAAGGTGATTAACCACTTCCAAGACTCCACTAAACCATGCTTAAGCCTAATTGTACTTGGATTGTGACTTGACCCCACTAATCAAGCTGATCCAAATCACTTTCTCCTCAACCTAAACCAGGCCTTGGGTGGTGCACCTAGCCCAAATGGGTGGATTGACCCATTTAGACTCAAAACTAGCCATGCCCCATTCTACTTTGGATCAAAGCCTTTACACATGTCCATGGCCAATTGATTGCACAAACCTCCAGCCCTGACCCACCTGACCTTGAGGGTGACCCATGCACGGCCGGCCGGCCACCGAGCCGCCGGAAAACACCATGGCCGAGAGCTCACATGTGAGCCAACATTGAAATTCTCACTTGCCGAGCCGCCCCATCCCCGGTGGCTACCATGGTCGATCTTCTCCTCACGCGAGCAGTCGATCCCAAGCCCTAACTCCCCCAGGAGGCCCCGCAGCCAGCTCTATTTAAACTCCACCCCTCTCGGCCATGAGAGAGAGAGAAGCAAAAACCTTGCCAAAACTCTGCCAAAATTGTTCCAGACCCTCCTCCACCCTTAGAGCACTTGATCCCCAGTGAAATCCCCCTGCCATTTCTTCTCTGTAAGCTCAATTTCAGAGTTGAAATTCCACCCAAAACCGAGGACACTTCTCCACAGGTGAGCCAATTCCCAAATTGATTGGCTCTACACCTTCACCGGACCAAGAGAAGGTGTCCACCATCAAAAGCCCCATCTCCGGGCCACCCGGTCGCTCCGGCCTCCAAGCTTTGTGATCGGGCTTGGTCGAAATCATATCCGGACAATTCACCGGACCAGGAGACTTCATCCGGAGCTTGCTGGGACCCGATCGAAGGTGCAACAACTCTCGGATTGAAGCCACACTTCTCCGAGCCAAGGTATGAGCTAACTCTCCATCCCGAGCTTCGGAGATTCTCCATTTCAAATGCCTTAGTTTCAATGCATGTTAACCGTATAGATGTGTTCGTCTCTTCAAGACGAATCCATAGAGTATAAGAACGTAAAAATCCATTGAGAATCGAGTGAGATCTTAGGGATTTAGTGTGGACGGCTCTCGGGTGAGAACACTTGGGGACGATGAACGGATGCGCGTCCATTCAATACACGCGCGGACGGACGGCTCGGATGGCGTCGGACCGGGAGACGGTACGAGAACCGCGGGGCCCGGGTGCCGACTCGGGTGGCGGCGTCGAATGGGAGCGCGCCGCGTGGTCTTTCGGAGGCTGCGAGGATGCGGCGGCGCCGCGTGGATAAATAGAAAAATAGGGTATTTTCGATTTATTTAATTCCCTAAACTTCAAAAATTCATATCTCCGTGTATAAAAATCAGAAAAATAAAATAAAAATACCCTCTTGCTCGGTGAAGAGAGGAGAATAATGTGGAAAAGAAATCACTTAATTTCATCAAATATTTTATTTTTTATAATTTATTTACTCTCTGCATTGTTTTAATTCTCCATGCATGCATACAATTCACCATGGCATGAGACCATAGGGCTTTTGAAGCCTCCGAATTTGGGAACATTCCCTGAATTTTCCAAAGTCGAGGCCATCCCTATGAAGAGTTCTTGATTTTTCAAGTTCGAGTCATCTGTTTTGAGTATTTTAATTCCAGTAAATAGCATGTTGTGAAATAAATTCTAGGAAAATTTGGTGATGTTCCTTATGACCAGAGAACCCTAGGAAAAATAGGTTTTGACTTAGTTCATTTAAAACAACCCTGATTGGCTTAAACACCCAAAATAGGTCTTTAATTAATTAGAATTAACCAGGCACCAAATTGACTTGAAATCAATTCTCCACTGACTTTTAGGATCAGAGGAATCCACCATAAAAATTTGAGGTCAATTGGACTTGGTTAGCCCCACTAATTGGGTTGATCAAGCCACTTAGCCATTCTAAACTTTAAAAATTCATAACTTTTAAAATACCTTTCAAAAATTCACCAAATTGATTTTGGAGCCTCTCTAATATAAGGGGAATCTAAGAAAATTAAAATTTCAATTTTCTAAAAAAGTTGATTTTTAATAATATTTTAATATTTTTAATAATTAAAAAATAATAAAAATCACAAAAATAATAAAATTCACCAAAATGTCACATTTTGAATTTTAATCACTTAGGAACAAATCCCACATTTTTCTTAGGTCTATTTAGTGAGATATTGAATTTTAAAGCCCTAGGGTAATTTTAAAATTAAAAAAAAAATGTATTTTCTAGCATTTTCACTAAAATAATTATAATAAATCATAGAAAAATCAGAAAATTGCAAAATTTGTTTCTCTGGTTTCCTTGATATCAGAGAGATTTTTGAAAAATATAAAATCCATTTTTCAACATTTATTTTATTTTTAAATTAATTAACACTCCAAAACTCAAAATAATTATAATAAAAATAATATAATTCAAAAAATCACCAAAATTGGTCCAAGTGCTTCTCTGGTCATTAGGAATGTCCCCTAATTTTCTTAAGGACAGAAACTTTCCTTTGGTCATGTTATCAAATTTTCCTTGAAAATCTCTATTTTCCACCAAAAATAATTATATAAATAAATTAAATACAGAAAAATCACATTTTCTTCTCTCATGTCTTTATTGACATATGAGTGAAGTCACATAAAAATTTCAAGTTCATTTAAGTTCAATTTAGTGAGTTATGAGATTATTAAGCTTAAGGGGTAAAATGGTAATTAAACTTTTAACCCTTAATTAAAACTTTAGGTTTAATAAAATTAACAAGTAAAATATTTGATCTTAATCTGACTTGGATGATTGAAATTTAAATAATTAAAGGGTAGAAACTCATTAAACAATTTTTTAAAATGATTAAACTTTAATTAAATAATAGATTAAATTTGGAAGAATAATAAAATTGGAATTATTAAGATAAGGGATATTTATTAGGAAGAGATTTATTCTTTAATTTAAAAATCCCTAAATTAATCATCTCATTAATATTAAATTCTTAATTAAAATGATAATTCAAATTCAAAATATTAAAAGACTTAATCATTAAACTAAAATTAAATTATTAAACTCTTTCAAAAATTTCAATTAAAATTAAAGATAAAACTAAATTAAAAATTAAATTAAATTAAGTAAATTAAATTGGATTAAATTAAATTAAATTAAAATTAAATTAAATAATTAAATAAAATTAAATTAAATTAATTAAATTAAATTAAATTAAAAAATTTAATTGGATTAAATTAAATTAAATTAAATTAAATTAAACAATTAAATTAAATTAAATTAAATTAAATTAAATTAAATTAAATTAAATTAAATTAAATTAAATTAAATAATTAAATTAAATTAAATTAAACAATTAAATTAAATTAAATTAAATTAAATTAAATTAAATTAAATTAAATAATTAAATTAAATTAAATCAAATCAAATTAATTAAACATCAAATCAAATTAAATTAAATTAAGTTAAATTAAAACTCGATTAAATTAAATTGAATTAAATATAACATCACCTAAGACATAAAAGAAATTAAATATAAAGCGACTTGAACACTATTCCAAATTTAAACCCTTTAACTTAAATCGAATCATTTGAATACTAATTTACCCTTGAAAGCTTTGATTATTATAACTCCTAAATGAAACATTAAATGAAGTGCTTACTTCACTCATAAGATATTCAAATGTCTTAATTCATTGGGCAAGTTAACAAAACTTGAAAACCTCGGACGATTGATTCATTTATATGATTAAATTCATTTGGACTTAAAACAATCCTAAAAATATTGAAAAGATGTTTAAGATTCTTCTTAAGCACTTCCTCGATATGATAGGGTATTTATAAGAACAATTGGATTTAATTGTTCTTTGATGAAGAAAATCGTCCTCAAACAAAAACACAAAGAACACTAGACGTCATAGGAGATGACTAGCTATAGGATTAGGAATTTGGTAGAAAACCATAACCTTTCCCTTAGCTTTACCTAGGAACTTGCTTAAATATTCTAATTGTGTTTTAAGTGTAGCTTGGGATGACGGGAAGACCCTCAGGTACGCTTTTATTTTATTGCAATTTACTTTCTTGCAATTTACTTTATTGCAAATGCACTTTACTTTTCTTGCATGTTAAAACAATCGTTGCATGAAAACCCACACCTTTAGGATAGTCCTAAAACTGAAACCAAAACTAAGTTAAAAGTCATTGCAAGATAAAATTCACCGCCACAACATTTCAAAATATAAAACAACTCAAAATTTAATCACAAACGGAACACAAAACTACAATTGCAACTAAATTAAAACGTCTCGTTGGATGATCGGGAATACCTCGGATGATGTAACCTACGTGTTGCTAACGGGATTTCCCGCGGTCTAAATGAAAGTGTGGAACTCATTCGGTTGAGTTTAGCGAATTCATCCGGACTAAGTGAATCCGATAAAAATAATGATGCGGAAGGATGGAGCAGTGGGATCTTAACCGGTGTCGTTATAATCAACTTTAAGATTTGTTTTAATCAAAATACAAAACACTCGGAAATTAAGACTTCTCTAAACCAAAACACTTTTCTCATCTCACGATTTATGATTTCTAAAACTAAACCTCTGCAACAACAAGGAGCTTGGAGCATGGTGGGCGGCACGGCCATCGTCGTCGGCAAAACTTGAACCTACTTCAATGAAAACCTTCTTAGAATTAAACAACGAAGCCATAGGACTTCGAGGTAGCTTGCACTAGTGCAACATAAATCCTCGACCTCTTCGTTAGGCATTTGCATTGCAAATTAAGCCACTAACCGGTCTTAGGATTCCGAGGTAGTCGTCAGATACGACAATAAACCCTCACATCTTCCGAAGTTATTTGTTTGATTTTATCATACAAATATAAGCACTAATTAATTAAAATTGGCAAGATTGAAATACTAAATAAACATTAGGACTTTCCTAAATTCAAGCCAAACAATAGGATAGTCGGGAAATTACCGAAGTTCACTTCGAATCAGTGATTTCTCCTACCTTTCTTCCTTTGGATTCACAAAACAAAATGTTCCAAAATTTGATCCATTCCCTATTGAAATTCCAAAATTCGATCTTTGAAAACCTTAAACTTTGAAATTCTTGAGAGCAGAATTATTGGTTATTATCGAGAGTTTTCTTAGGTGATTCCCGTCACTGAAGATGTAATTAACTATAGGGGCTTGCCCGGATAGGGAATTTTAAAGAACCCGAGTAATATAAACCTCGTTTAATACTTTCATATTAAGCGGGGAATTTGTCGGCTTATAAAATTGGTTCGCGAGACCAAACGGATGTCACAAAACTTCTAGTTTATTTGATCGAGTCCTCACCCTCGAGCGGTGTGTCTATCCTTAGGGATAGATACACGGTTTGTGGTGCGGTGCTCGTTTATATAAACTATTTGGGATGTGAGATCGGTTTAATCTCATATCTTAAAACTTCAATTTAAAATCATTTTAAAGTCAAATACTACTTTCTAAATTATATATATATATTTAAATCAAATTTAAAATTTAAATTCGCCGACAACTTACGTTAGGCGACCCCTTTTCAAAAATACAACACATGACCTAAAAATAATGCCGACAACTTTCGGCGACTCCGTGGGGACAGATTCCTCTCTCCATTATAATCAAATAATTCGCTTTCAAAAATCGGAAGTGTATCCATATCCCTAATGGATCAAACTACCCTTCTTTTCAGTTGGAATACTATGTTCATTTCTATCTTGAACAAGTATAGCCAACATTCTCTCGGATTTAGGAGCCATTGTTTAGACACCCCTAAACGAGAGAGGTTCCGAGATCCTTTTACCTCATTTTCGAGGTGGGGTGGACCCCGATAGGTGTTAGTTTAGGAGTGATCCTTCGAGTCGGGAAGTCTTGCTTAAGACTTTCTTTTCCTTTACGGATCGGATTCCTTACCTTCTCTACACCTTTGAACATTCCGTTCTAAATAAACAAACCCTCTAATAAGTGATTCTTTTAACAAATGATTCCTTTTTATAAATACATGAACAAAGAATGAGTTCGGACTCTTTTCAATTCCTTTCTTTTCGTCTTGAAGAAAAGAAGCATAACTTGGGACTGACAACCGAATCTACCTCGCGAAATGGAAGCCCCGAAGCGATTTTCTCCTTCACCGACGGATTCGGACTTCGGCTATGCTATAAGGATGAGCTGCCCGACGATGGGGTCATCCGATTTGGACGAGGATTTGGCTCACGAACGTCGAGGTCACCGACGTCTCCCTCTTTGCAGCGACGAACAAGGTATCCGAAGGCGAGGAGCCACGCGCGAGTTCGACCTTAGGTCGACCCGAGAGTTTCCTCCCTGCAAAGGGTCCCGACTAGGAGGAGTGCTGCTTGTCCGCGGGAGGACCATTCTCACTACCCCCACCTGGTCTAGTTGTTTCGCACCTACCCCGACTTACGCAAATCAAAGGGAAAGAAATCCGGAACTATGGTAAACACATTGCACGTGGAGGGTACGGATCTTCTGTAAGACCTTCGTCTTCGAAATCGGGTCCGGTTCGAAGATTCCGTCGGCCGACAAAGACCCAAAGAAGAAATAGAAATAGAAGGATCGCCGGGGAAGCCGGAGCTGCCGAGATTGCTTTCTGGAGGAAATTCCGGAGTTGCCGGAATATACACCGCTACTGCGAATATACACCCATTGCTGCGACTACATACCACTTTTGGGAGGAAGCGGGTTCCATCCCCTCTCGCCGCGAGAGGATGAGGAGAATGTTCGCAAGATTCGTCGCCACATTACCTCGGCCCGCATACTACAACGATAGCCGCAAGAAAAGAACTAGAACTACGCCGTTTGCTCGACTGCGAACTTTGGTAGAAAAGCTTGCAAGGAAGGAAAAGCGCCCGGTGTCGGAAATTCTACGAAGGATAGGACGGGTGCCGGTCGAATCCCGTCTTGGGCCCCGAGTAGAGCCCGCCGTCATGATAGAAAAGCCAAGCAAGAGAATGAAGGCTAGCCCGCCCGTCGTAGTATCGGGATTACGGATTAGGGAGGATACCACCTTCCGGCATTTGGCCAACGGACCATGCGGTCCTAGACCTGTCTGCTGCTAGAAGGATGGTGTGGCGTCCCACTACGGGGCGATTGAGATTGAAACGACGGCCCGAGAGAGAAAGTCTCGCCGGAGGCTGGAATGCGAAGAAAGTGCTACTTGCGATGAAGGGGACTCGTGAAAAAGGACCGGCAACCATCGCATGACAACCACAAAGATACACGAAAGCTCCGCTAGAAGATGCCATGGAAAAGTTGAGAACCGACATCCGACGGTTGGCAAAAGAAAGAGAAGAAAAGTTCGGAGATGAGATCGACTCATCGGAATTCATGGACAACGAATATGCGAGAAATCAACATGGTTGAGACACGAGCTTCATCGGCTTCTCGAGGTGCTCCTGCATCCGCGAGAAGAGAGGAGCCGGAGCGATGAAGAGACGGCTTCGGGAAAAGGACGACACGATCGCTCGAATGGCGAAGAGGATGGAAGAGATGGCCATAGCTACGGCCACTCTCCGGAGTCAAGTACAACCACATAGAGAGACACCCCGAGAGGTCATTCACATCGTAGACGGAGGAAAGGAGATTACATCCGTCAATGGGGATGACCGAGCGAAAAGGACACAACACAAAGTATGATCCACGAAAAGGATATCAAGAACTTGGTAGAGCGACGGAGTGCGAGAAGCCTTAGCACAATCGAAGAACGGGACATCCATTCGGACGGGTAGACCTTACCCGGAAGAATTCGACGCCGTCCCGATACCGAAAGGCTTCGTACCACCTCCGTTTAAGACCTTCGACGGAGCCAGGAACCCCAGACGACATGTTGCACACTTTCGTGCCGGTTGTTGCAATGCCGGCGGGAGCGATGCGCTTCTCTTCCGACGAGTTCGTTAGCAGTCCGTCGGGAATCGCCTTCGGCGGTATGCGGAATTACCCAGACGGTTACGTGAAGACATTCTCGAGCTAGAGAGCCTCTTCATTAAGCGATTTGCGGAGCTCGGCACCACATCACTATAGGTGATTTAGTGGTAGAGAAACAAAGGCCGAATGAAACTCTAGTGGATTACATACTTCGATGGAGAAATTTAAGCATGAAGTGTGAACCACGAGCTGCAAGAACAACATGCAGTCGGCATCTTGCTTAAAAGCATTCACGGTCCGATAGCACTTCTCCTCAAGGGATTCACTATTAAGACTTTTGAGAAGTTGTTAAGCAAGGCCGGAAGCTTGCAAGAAGAGGCGAAGCAATTAAGTTTTGCCGATAAGACGGACAAGCAGAAGCCGGTGAAGACTTTCGAAAAGAAATCCGGGATCGTTGCAGCAGTTGACAAAGGCAAACAACCGATGCAAATACCACCAGAACGGCCGCGGCAACCACAACAAGATTACCAGCAACCCCGATCCAGCTATCGATCGTCTCCGCGAGTATGAACAACCGTCTCGTCCGCAACGTACATTGAGGGAGCTTCGAACGAGAGAATATCCGTTCAAAAATGAAGCGGTACCGAAGATGTTCCGCAGCTTAATGAAAACTCCAGATTTCCAGCTGCCAGAGCCTAAAAGACCAGAGGAAGTCAACAAGAAAGGTGATCCCAACTTTTGCCCCTACCATCGGATGCTTGGGCACAAGATAGAAGATTGTATTACCTTTAAAAGTTGGCTCAACGATAACCTTCGGAAAGGAAATATAACAATCCCGAAGGAGTACATGAAGGAACCCCAGAAAGGAGGTTCCGTTAATGTTATCTCAACCGATCCCGTCATCCCGATAGATCCTTATGCAACTGACGATGGATGGACTACCGCCTGGACAAGATCTTCGAAGAAGATTTTAGACAACATCCGAACCGCTTCGGTGCGAGCTTCAATTCGAGTTCGAGACACGTTAAGCCGGTGCTTATCACTTGCGATAGAAGAACCACCTCGACGGGAGACAATCGAAGAGAAGAAGAAAATCGACGAAGAAGAGGGGACCGAGATTCCTAAGGCTAGACTAGGGGCTGCTTATCCTAGGATAGTTGTTTCCGATTCGGGGAGAAATCCCTCGAACCTCTCGATTTTGTATGATTATCTACTCACTTCGGTGGGATCATATAATGATAAGGGTGATGGCGTTGACTACGTTTTGATTGTTTCTAACGATTACGTAACTAGCGACAATCCGGGCGTCGATTTCGATACCAACAACAATTCTCGAATCATACACGATCTCGACGATCAAAATGACGAAGAAGACATCCATCGAGGAGGCTACGAGAGTTCAACAAGCAACGGCTCTATCTGTGAGTTTCGAGGAGCTCCGGTTACGATAGAGTTAGAGCCTTCGATTTTGAAGATAATCCGGAGAGAGCCGATCATCCCGATTCGGGAGGAAACACGCGCAAACTCAACACTAGATTCGAAGAAATTACAGAAGTCAACTTAAGAAGTGGAAGAGTTCTACCTCCGAGAATGGGTCCAAGAGACAAAGGAAAGCAGGTGGTTGTTCAAGAAGAACCAACCCAGCGAGAAGAAATACCCATTCGAGAAGAAGCCGAGACGCATGAGAACAAAGTGGACTACAACGTGCTAGCCCATCTTAGGAAACTACCAGACGGCCGAGCATTTACGATGCTCTCATCTTATCAAAGGAGATGAGAGAAGCTCGATCGAGGCCTTACTTGATCCGAAATTTGCTTAGCTCGAATGGCCGGAGATTCCTTAGATGAGGTTTGCTCGTTAAAGGAACGACGAGGTGTTACCTTCACGGACAATGACCTACTACTTGGGACGAGCAGATCACAGACCGACCATTGTACATTTCGATTACAATTGGGAAGTTTACGCTCTCCGGAGTATTGGTGGATCCGGGAGCATCAATCAATATAATGAGTCTTCGAACACTAGCATACTTGGAAATTGATGCTCGTGAGCTCGAGGCCGACAAAATGTTATTAAGAGGATTCGACCGAGAAAGGAGAAAGAGCCCTCGAGTCAATAACGCTGTCGATGAAAACCGGTGACTTAGCAAAGACAACCGCAAAATTTCATATAATCGATTCGAAACGTCGTTCAACGCTCTCTTGGGCCGACCATGGATACATGAAAACGGGATGGTACCATCATCTACGCATCGATGCATCAAATATTACGATGGAGGGGAACGAGTGCATCAAAGGCGACTTACGACCATTCTCCGTACATGAGATTGGAATCCATGAAGATGCGACTTATTATGCACCGCCAAAGAAAACGATCTTCTCCGGAGATACCGTAACAAATGAAGCAAAGAAAGTTCGAGACAACGAAGAACTCGAAGTTCTAGTCCAACGGTCACTCACCACTCCCTTCGGCGAGATGGTGAAGGTTTCTCCACAACTCGCATCCGAGGTCGAGGCGGGGACGAGGCCGTGGTAGAGACACTAGGACAATTGGACGAGAGGAAACCAACCATCAATGTTGATTGGGAAGATAGTTACGAAGAAGAAAAAGAAATCAAGCAAGAAGCGACGACAATAAATCGAAAGAAGCCGCAATACAAGATCTCCCTCGAAGATGAAAAGAACGAAGAATACAAATCAATGTACGAGAAGATTAACCACTACGTACATACTATGACCCTAACTCCGATCCATTCTAATAAGATCGAGGGTATGGAGGTCGAAGAGGTACGTAGTGACGGTGCAAAGCCGATCAAATTCTACCGCGGTGCTTCTTCCTCCAGACCGAAAATAATGTACAATTCGAAGATGTCACTTCATCGAATTAATGGAATTACCTTTTGAGTGGTACTCTCCCTGTGTTCAAAATTTAATTCAACGTGGTTTCTTACCTCGACAATGGACAAAAGGCCAATCACAACATTTTGAAAAGTTATGGAATAACTCCGGTCGTCCTCCCGATTCAAAGTATGGACTCGGATTCGGCACGGTAGGGTCGGTTGACGATGCGAATTTTGCTTGGTTGTCACTTGCAAGTCCAATGAAAACGCATGGAAACTACGGACGAACTCGAAGATTTACAAATTGGAGACGCTCCACGAGAATTCGAAGAAGAAATTAAATCCACGATAGATGAGTTAACGGAAGTTAACTTAGGTACTAGCGAAGAGCCTAGACCTACCTTTGTTAGCTCCTTACTCGATAAAGAAGACTCCGAAGAAATAATCAAGTTATTAATGGAATTTAAAGACTCGTTTTGCTTGGAGCTACGATGAAATGCCGAGATTGGCTCCGGAGGTTGCGGTCCATAAGCTAGGAGTGGATCCTACCATGTTCCGGTCGGACAAGGTCCCGGAAGAATGCGTCTAGAAATCGAACAACAAGTCATAGCCGAAGTTAAAAAGCTAATAGACGCTAAATTTGTCCGTGAAGAACAATACCCGACTCGGTTAGCTCGATGTGGTGCCGATCGAAAGAAGAATGGTCGGATCGGAATTTGTGTGGACTTCGGAGATTTAAACAAGGCATGTCCAAAAGATGAATTCCCTCTACCGATTCCGGAAGCGATGATCGATATTGCTTCGACACATGAAATATTCTCGTTCATGGATGGATCTTCGGGATATAACCGGATAAAAATGGCTCCGAGAAGATGAAAAGCTTACAGCATTCGAACGCCGATCGGAGTATTTTGCTACACGGTGATGCCATTCGGATCGAAGAACGCGGGAGCAACCTACCAAAGAGCAATGACAAGAATTTTTGATGATCTCATCCACAATCAAGTCGAATGCTACGTGGACGATGTCATCATCAAAAGCAAAGTAAAGGAAAACCACCTTGTATGATTTGAGAATTGTTTTCGAACGATTAAGACAATTTAACCTTAAGATGAATCCCTTAAAATGCGCCTTCGGCGTCACCTCCGGGAAATTCTTAGGATTCGTTGTCCGACATCGTGGAATTGAAATCGACCGGAGAAGATTAAAGCCATCTTAGAAATGCCGCCTCCCAAAACCTTAAAACAATTACGATCTTTTCGAGGAAGTCGGCATATCTTCGACGCTTTATCTCGAACACGTCGGGTAGGTGTCGGCCTTTCTCGGCACTAGTTAAAAAGGACGCCAAATTTATTTGGGAAGAGAAATGCCGGAAGGCCTTCGAAGACATTAAACAATATTTAATGACACCTCCTGTCTTAGCGACCCCGGTCTCGGGTAGACCGGCGATACTTTACACCGCGGCTTTAGATGACTCTCTCGGAGCCCCGTTGGCAGAGTCGATGATGAGGGTAAAGAAAATGCTCTTTACTACTTAAGCCGTCGTTTACTTCAGACGGAAGTAAGGTATCCCGCAATTGAAAAGCATTGTTTGGCCTCGATCTTCGCCGCTCGAAAGCTCGGGCACTACATGCTTTCTCATAAGGTCAACTTGATTTCGAAGTTTAATCCATTGCAATACTTGATGACTCGTCCAACACTTTCCGGCGGACTTGCCGGATGGTCGATGATATTATTGCAATTCGATATAACTTTCGTGCCTCTGCGTGTCGTAAAGGGACAAGTCTTAGCGGACTTCCTCGCGGCACACCCTTTGCCGGCCGAATCTCCTCTCGATGACGATCGCCGGATGAACAAATAATGAACCTAGAAGACCTTGATGATCGACGTTGGGAATTATATTTCGACGGAGCATCTTCGGCACACAAAGACGAAGAATCGCAAGTGATAGTGCCGTGGCGGGGAATCGGGCTAATCTTTATAACACGGAGCGGGGGATGTTAAGATACTCCTACCACTTGACGGAACCGTGTACAAACAACGAAGCGAATACGAAGCCCTCATAACGGGATTGGAATTAACTATTCGAATGGGGATAACGAGACATCAACATCTACGGGGATTCACGGTTAATCATTCAACGGATTGTCGGACAATACGGAATTTTTAAACCAAGACTCGAACAATACTTCCGAGTATGCCATACGAGTTGTTGGAACAGATTCCAAATGTGACAATCTACAAAATTCCCGAGAAAAGAAAATGCTCTAGCGAGATGCTTTAGCCCGTCTCGCAAAAGAATTTGCACGTTTGCAAGATGAATCGGTGGAAGTGTCGGTTCGCGGACGTCGGGTCCTATCACGACTTGACATAGACATGATACACAAATCGAAGAAGAAAAAGAATCGGTTGCGGCGGTGACGAAAAACACGGAAGATTGGCGACGGCCATTGATGAGCTACTGCCGCAACGGGAAAGCTACCGGACGATAGGTCGCTAGCCCATCGGATCGAAAAGAACTTCGTCCTACGCATTAATAAACAACACATTATACGGAAGGTCTTTTGATCGAATGTGGCTAAGGTGCCTAAGCGGGTCCGAGGCCCGTGAAATTGTTAAAGAGGTGCATTCGGGACTGCGTGGCGCTCACCGGTCGGGTCCAAGATGAAAATGAAAATTAAAAGACTAGGGTACTACGGCCCTCGATGATGACCGATCGCATGAAAATCGCCGAAGAGCGTCATCGATGCCGAGTGCACGGAGTGGTTCTACACCAACCTCCGAATGTGCTACACCAGACAATTGCGTCGTGGCCATTTGAATGTTGGGGCACGGATATAGTGGGTCCGATAGAACCACCATCTTCAAAAGGACATCGCTTCATTCTTGCGGCTACGGATTACTTTTCCGAGTGGGCGGCAGTTCCACTTAGAGAAGTGAAAGCACACCACGTGCTTACGGTTTTCAAGAACCGAGTTGTCTACCGTTTCGGAGTGCCGCGCGGGATCATCTCGGATAATGGGTCGGCATTCGAAAGCACACAAATCAACAATTTTGTCGGGAGACACGGAATCGGCGGCGATACTCGACAATTTACTACCCAGAAGCGAACGGCCTCGGCGAGGCTTTTAATAAAACTCTCGTTCAAATCTTAAAGAAAACCTTGGACGATAATAAGAGAAATTGGCACGAGAAATTGTTAGCAGCCTTATGGGCCTGCCGGACAACCTTCGAACTCCTACTCGAAGCTACACCTTACGCTGCGGTGTATGGGTCCGAGGCGAGTGTTACCTTTAGAGGTTCGGCTTCCTTCACTCGGAATTGCGATTGCGAAACAAGATCACGACGAGAAGAAAACGCCGGATTACGACTCGAAGAATTAGAAAGCTTGGAAGGGAAAAGACTTGCGGCGCAACGAATTTAGAACTATGCCAAGCTAAGATGGTTCGAGCCCATGACAAGGCGGTCCGCGAGAACCTTGAAGTTGGTGACTTAGTTCTCGTTCTCAAGAGACCTATTCTTGCACACCGCAAGATAGGAGGAAAATTTGAACCCACTTGGGAAGGACCATTTGTGGTTGAAGCGGTATACTCGGGAGGTTCTACCGGTTAGTGAATTGCCGGGGAGAACGACATATGCTTCCGATCAACGGACGATACTTGAAAAAGTATTACGCTACACGATGTTTCGAAGGAATAAATTCTTCATCCCTAAGAAACACGGGCGAAGTAATTACTTATGATTGGGTACGAACCCGAAAAAAATAATAAAATGTGCTAAGATAAATAAAATCATGATAATTAAGTTTTCCTTGTTTTCTTTTTCAAATCAAAATCTCTTCCCTCATCTTATCCTACTTCATTCCTGTTAAATTTGAAAATAAAAAATATATATAAAAAAAATGTGTCTTTAATAAACATTTTCTTAATGTTCTTGTTCTTAGTACGGCCCTCGATCCTTTTCCTTGTCTTTTCGCGGGGAAATGTCGAACGGGCGGTTGGTCTTGAACTTTAAGAATGGCGTAAGCCTTGCACTCGATGAAAAGAGGGTGAAAGATGGAGCGATAATCGAGATTGACTCGGATTTCGCACCGGCGGAGCCTACGATACGAGGAAAGTGAGTCGGGTCCCGATTAACCGAGAAGAACTACCGGGCGAGACGGTGATGAAAGTGGGTGGCCCAAGCCACCGATCCAACAACAAGAAAAGAAAAGCAAACACCGAAGAAGATAAGAAAATAAAGTCCGTAGTCGCTACGGCGGAGGGCGGGCTTGTCGGCGCCGCGCCGCGGGAGATTCAAGAAGTTCGGAGGGCTACTCTCGCGGCCACGCAACGAAGGAATAAGAATCGCCGTATCAGTAAGATGTTAACAAAACTAGGCTGCGGACCGGCGCGACGAGACAATTGCTAATGCCGGCACATACACTTCGAGAACACCGGTTCACCGGGAACACGAAGAAAGGAGGCCGGCTCCTAGGATAACGAAAGAACCGGAGAAATCTCCGAAAGATCGGGAAAAAGAAGGCTACCACGCCACCGGATAGAACCACCGAGTAGTGCATGACCTTGTTGCGAAGCAACCCGGGGGATGTCCCGACGGACATCATCCACGAGGAGCCGAGGTATGCGGGGGAACGTGAAGGGATCGAACCATATATCCCACAATATGTCACAAGGCCTCGCCATCGCGGATCATTCCGAATACGAAGCTGGAGAGAATGCGAAATGTTGAAAAGAAAACTTTCGAATACTTCGAGAGAATTAAAGGAAGAAGAATCAACATACTAGAAGGCCTCGAGCTACACACCGAGCGTATTCTCGGAGTATGAACAACGGCAAATCGTGGATTGTATCCGGGATACGAAAAGAATGGGCCGAGCGAGGCCGCCTGAGGAAAACACATACTCGGAACCCCGGAGATGGATGCCGGGGAAAGGAAGAATCACGATACAATGCGGATGCTTGCTACGACTTTGCTTGAAGACGAAGGGAAACCCACCGGGGATACTCCGTCATGGGCGAGTAGATCCGATGCCATTAGTTATCAAGAGAATGGTAAAAAGATTGATAACATGGAGAGTGCTCGCCAGAATTGCATACCCGATAGGCTGCATTATCAACATCTACAAACGAGGTGTGTCGCATACCCCCACATATTGATCACCACGACTTCGTCGGACCTTTCTGCACGGTCTCTTTCTGAATGAGTGTAACATCATGTTCGGATCGACCTCCGGATAGCGAGGCCGGGTGAGTTCCGAGGGCCGGTAAAGATACCTTTACCGGTGGGTTCCGTCATGATGCTTGCGAGGTAACGGAGCGGATATCGCAAAGCATTGCATACCGGGAGTGCCGAGTGGAGCGAATCTCGGTTACTTTCGGGAGGATGGACGACGACAAAATACCTTACCATTTCCGACCGGACCCGAGCTAGAGAACCTCCGGCCTTACGAGTCGTGAGTTACATGGGAAATATCACACCTCCGACGTACATCCAGTAGGCATCCTTGCCGAGGATGGCTTGGAAGGTGATGTTATTGACCATGTACCCCATTATTCGGACATGGATTTTTTGACGGATGCTTCTTTTGATGGATCAACAAAGATCATACACAGTCCGTTTTGAGTCTACATGGATTGTATGAAATATATTCCAGATCGAGTTGTACGACGTATTTTCAACATGATTGGAATGAAAGTGATCATGTCACGTTTTTGGCCTTCACCTCTTTTGTGCAAATTGATTGGGAAACGCTATTAAAGTTAAATGAACTTCGAACAAAGAACAGAAAAGAAATAAAACAAAAAAAAGAGAATAAAAGAAAACTTCCTAAAAAAAATCTAAAAATGACAAACACCGAGTTCACATGAACATTAAATAAACGATAAAATAAAATTTGAACCATTAAAAGATAAACGAAATCAACACAAATCTCAAATTCCATCCTTCAAACTTAAAATCAAATTTCATCTTTACAAATTCCAAATCAAATTCTCAATTTTCATTTCAAATCCAATCTCGATCAAGTTTCAAACTTGATCTTCCAAATTTCAAATTAAATCTTAAATCAAATTTCAATCGAGTTCAAACTCATCCTTCCAAATTTTCAAATTTCTGAATTCAATCTTTTCGAGCTTGAGTCTCAATCAAATTCAAATTCAATTTCTTCCGGATCTCGAATCAAATATCAATCAAATCAAATTCGACCTTTTGGGTCGAGGATTTTACATCCAAGACTTGCCTTGCTTTAGGATTCTTTTCCTATTGCACTTGAAATACATCAAATTCAAACCTTTTGGGTCGAGGATTTTACATCCAAGACTGCACTGCTTTAGGATTCTTTTCCTGTTGCCATTGAAATACATCAAAATCAAACTCTTTTGGGTCGAGGATTTTACATCCAAGACTGCACTGCTTTAGGATTCTTTTCCTATTGCACTGAAATACATCAAAATCAAACTCTTTTGGGTCGAGGATTTTACATCCAAGACCTACTGCTTTAGGATCCTTTTCTATTGCACTTGAAATACATCAAATTCAAACCTTTTGGGTCGAGGATTTTACATCCAGTACCTCTGCTTTAGGATTCTTTCCCTATTGCACCTGAAGTACATCAAATTCAACCTTTTGGGTCGAGGATTTTACATCCAAGACTGCACTTGCTTTAGGATTCTTTCCTCTATTCCACTGAAATACATCAAATTCAAAACTTTTGGGTCGAGGATTTTACATCCAAGACTGCACTCTTTTAGGATTCTTTTCTATTGCCTTGAAATACATCAAAATCAAACTCTTTTGGGTCGAGGATTTTACATCAGACGACTGCTTTAGGATTCTTTCCTATCACCGAAGTACATCAAATTCAAAACTTTTGGGTCGAGGATTTACATCCAAGCTGTACTGCTAGGATTCTTTTCTATTGCACTGAAATACATCAAAATCAAACTCTTTTGGGTCGAGGATTTTACATCCAAGACTTGCACCTTTAGGATTCTTTTCTGTCGCACTTCGAAATACATCAAAATTCAAACTTTTGGGTCGAGGATTTTACATCCAAGACTGCACTACTTTAGGATTCTTTCCTATTGCCTTGTAATACATCAAATTCAAACTTTTGGGTCGAGGATTTTACATCCAAGACTGCCTGTTCTAGGATTCTTTTCCTATCGCCTTGAAATACATCAAATTCAAACCTTTTGGGTCGAGGATTTTACATCCAAGTACGCATTGCTTTAGGATTCTTTCCCTATTGCCTTTGAAATACATCAAAATCAAATTCAAACATTTTGGGTCAAGGATTTTACATCCAAGATGCCTTGCTTTAGGATTCTTTCCTATTGCCTTGAAATACATCAAAATCAAATTCGAACATTTTTGGGTCGAGGATTTTACATCCAAGACTGCATTGCTTCAGGATTCTTTTCCTATTGCACTTGAAATACATCAAATTCAAACTTTTGGGTCAAGGATTTTACATCCAAGACTGCCTTGCTTTAGGATTCTTTCCCTATTGCCTTGAAATACATCAAATCGAATTCCGGGGTTAAGGATTTTACATCCGAGACCGCATTGCTTTAGGATTATTTCCCTATCGCAATGAAATACATCAAAATCAAACTCTTGAGGTTAAGGATTTTATATCCAACACCACTTTGCTCTGAGATATCTTCTCATTGCAACGATTCAATCTAATCAATTCTATTTTCTTTCGAGGTTGGAGATGTTACATCTAAAACCTCAGAACTCCAATTTTAATTTCAAATCAAATCCTTCAAATTAATTTTGACAAACTTCAATCTAAATTGAAACTCCAAACTAAAATTTAAACTCACACATCAAAACATAAATTGAAACAAAATAAAATCTAAATCGAAATTCCCCGAGATCATGTGATTTGGGATTCACCTCCTTTTCCTTTCCCCGGCGAGAGTTCGAGAATCTCCGGTTCCGGAGATATACTTGACACTCCCCGGCGAAACTCTTCTACTTCGTCCTAAGTTCGTCACTTGGACATCTGTGTTGGTTTTGTTGATCGCTTCGGTCAACACCAATACGCGCGGTGTGCTCCGTCAGCTCACCACACCTATTGGGGGTCCATTTGTTGACCTCATTTTTGATGAGGTCTTCCCTTCTTCTTTTTAGTGCTTAGGATGCTAGCCTTAGGCTTTTCCTTTGACTATCTTAGAGGACTAGAATTGGGACCCGCCTTTTAGAAATTCAAACCACTTCTAAACTCCCCTGCAAACTCCACAAACTTGACTATAGACCCCTAATCACCTAGAGGGTTGAAATCGAATGTGGAAGTTTAAAGGATGAGTTCCTATAGGATTCTTTGGCCTTAGGATCGCCATCGAGTGGCCCAGTGCAGTGAAGGGGCGACTTACACTACACTTACACACTACATTTCCACACACTTCCTAAAACCACACCCATACCCAACTTAACCTCCCGACTCATGTAGGTGATTCACATGGATGGTCCTTAACCCACTAAGCCCTTGGTAAGAGGGTTAGGAACAACATAGTGAATGCCTCAAATGAGTCCTTTCATGGCTCATATGGGCTTGAAATGGCTTCATGGCTCAACCAAAATGATTTCTTTCCACCTAGATTCACCCGATCTTCAATTTCCCAAATTTTCAATTTCCCAAATTTTCAATTTTTGACCCCCGGGACCGTACACCTACTAAACCTACCCAAAACCCTTGAAATTACCCAAATTTTTGCAAAATTTCCAAATTACCCAAAATTTTCCAAAATCAATCCCAAACATCTCCACATCACTCAAATTGATCATCCATACCCAAAAATACCAAAGATTCCAAAAATACCCCCAATACCCTCCAAATACCCAAAATACCCTTCTTGGCCTAAAAATCCAAAAATTCATAAAATTCCCAGAAAATTCCAGAAAATCTTAAATATTCCCAATTTCATTTTGTCCAACTACACCATGGGCCAATTTTGTCAATTTACCTTACTTTTGTCAAAACCCCCAATTTCACCCATTTTAACCCAAAGTGAACCCGATGTCAAACCAAACCTATCCAATTGACCCAAATTCTGGTCCAATTCAATTCTAAACTTCAATTCAACATTCCCAATACCAATCTAGACCAAATCCAAGTCCAATTTGATTGACATTTGGATTCAATCTCACTTTGGCCTTAAAGCCCAATTTGGACCCATGACCCAAACTTAACCCAAACTCACCCAATTCAACTCCAATTAACCTCAAATCTTTTCTAAATCTTCCTTAACATTCCCACAAACAAAACCCTAACATGATTTGCCCAAAATTTGAACCCAAACCCCACTCAAACTCAACCCAAGGTTAAAAGGCCCATTTTTGACCTAAGCCCAAACTTAACCCAAATTCAACCCAATTCAAATCCAAATCACCCCCAATTTGTTTCAAATCACTCATGACACATCTATGAGCTAAACTCAACAATTATTTGGCCCAAACTCTTTACAAAATTCCCATCCATAAATTCATTTTTAAAACTTAAGGGCCCATTCCTTAAACCATTTTAAAAGCCCACTTCCACCAAATCCAAAGCCCCAAAAATTCTTCCAAAGCCCATATGACATTTCCCCTCATCATACTTTCAATTAAAATCATCCCTAAGTCCTAAATTCATCATCAAATAATTCCAAATCAAGCCTCATGCCAAATCACCCCTAAATACCAAAATTTTCCTTAAATCCTTTTTTATGAAATTGACCAAACTTTTTGCCGAGCCAAAGGTGAGCCATGAAGCCATGCATGAGCCACATGTGAGCCATGAGAGCTTTGGACACTCCACCATGCCATTTTGGGCAAAAGGAGGAGGCTCTTTCCTTAATTCCTAAAGGTGATTAACCACTTCCATGACTCCACTAAACCATGCTTAAGCTTCAATTGTACTTGGATTGTGACTTGACCCCACTAATCAAGCTGATCCAAATCACTTTCTCCTCGGCCTAAACCAGGCCTTGGGTGGTGCACCTAGCCCAAATGGGTGGGTTGACCCATTTAGGTCCAAATCTAGCCATGCCCCATTCCACTTTGGATCAAAGCCTTTACACATGTCCATGGCCGATTGATTGCACAAACCTCCGACCACGACCCACTCCGACCAAGATGGTGACCATTGCACGGCCGGCCGGCCACCGAGCCGCCGGAAAACACCATGGCCGAGAGCTCACATGTGAGCCAACATTGAAATTCTCACTTGCCGAGCTGCCCCATCCCAGGTGGCTACCATGGCCGATCTTCTCCTCACCGAGAGCAGCTCGATCCCAAGCCCTAACTCCCCCAGGAGGCCCCCGACCCGACTCTATTTAAACTCCACCCCTCTCGGCCATGAGAAAGAGAGAAGCAAAAACCTTGCCAAAAATCTGCCAAAATTGTTCCAGACCCTCCTCCACCCTTAGAGCACTTGATCCCCAGTGAAATTCCCCTGCCATTTCTCCTCTGTAAGCTCAATTTCAGAGTTGAAATTCCACCCAAAACCAGGGACACTTCTCCACGGTGAGCCAATTCCCAAATTGATTGGCTCTACACCTTCACCGGACCAAGGGAAGGTGTCCACCATCAAAAGCCCCATCTCCGGGCCACCCGGTTGCTCCGGCCTCCAAGCTTTGTGATCGGGCTTGGTCGAAATCATATCCGGACAATTCACCGGACCGGGAGACTTCATGCGGAGCCTGCTGGGACCCGATCGAAGGTGCAACGACTCTCGGATTGAAGCCACACTTCTGCGAGCCAAGGTATGAGCTAACTCTTCATCCCGAGCTTCGGAGATTCTCCATTTCAAATGCTTTAGTTTCGATGCATGTTAGCCGTATAGATGTGTTCGTCTCTTCAAGACGAATCCATAGAGTATAAGAACGTAAAAATCCATTGAGAATCGAGTGAGATCTTAGGGATTTAGTGTGGACGGCTCTCGGGTGAGGACACTTGGGGACGATGAACGGATGCCATCCATTCAATACACGCGCGCACGGATGGTCAGGATCGCGTCGGACCAGGAGACGGTACGAGAACCGCGGGGCCCGGCTGGCCGACTCGGGTGGCGGCGTCGAATGGGAGCGCGCCGCGTGGTCTTTCGGAGGCTGCCGAGGATGCGGCGGCGCCGCGTGGATAAATAGAAAAATAGGGTATTTTCCGATTTATTTAATTCCCTAAACTTCAAAAATTCATATCTGCGTGTAGAAAAATCGGAAAAATAAAATAAAAATACCCTCTTGCTCGGTGAAAAGAGGAGAATAATGTGGAAAAGAAATAACTTAATTTCATCATATATTTTATTTTTTATAATTTATTTACTCTCTGCATTGTTTTAATTCTCCATGCATGCATACAATTCACCATGGCATGAGACCATAGGGCTTTTGAAGCCTCCGAATTTGGGAACATTCCCTGAATTTTCCAAAGTCGGAGGCCATCCTATGAAGAGTTCTTGATTTTTCAAGTTCGAGTCACTGTTTTGAGTATTTTAATTCCAGTAAATAGCATGTTGTGAAATAAATTCTAGGAAAATTTGGTGATGTTCCTTATGACCAGAGAACCACTAGGAAAAATAGATTTTGGCTTAGTTCATTCAAAACAACCCTAATTGGCTTAAACACCCAAAATAGGTCTTTAATTAATTAGAGTTAACCAGGAATCAAATTGACTTGAAATCAATTCTCCACTGACCTCTAGGATCAGAGGAACCCACCATAAAAATTTGAGGTCAATTGGACTTGGTTAGCCCTACTAGTTGGGTTGATTAAGTCACTTAGCCATTTTAAACTTTAAAAATTCATAACTTTTAAAATACTTTTTAAAAATTCACCAAATTAGTTTTGGAGCCTCTCTGATATCAGGGGAACCTAAGAAAATTAAAATTTCAATTTTCTAAAAAGTTGATTTTTAATAATATTTTAATATTTTTAATAATTAAAAAATAATAAAAATCACAAAAATAATAAAATGCACCAAAATGTCACATTTTGAATTTTAATCACTTAGGAACAAATCCCACATTTTTCTTAGGTCTATTTAGTGAGATATTGAATTTTAAAGCCCTAGGGTAATTTTAAAATTAAAAAAAAATGTATTTTCTAGCATTTTCACTAAAATAATTATAATAAATCATAGAAAAATCAGAAAATTGCAAAATTTGTTTTTCTGGTTTCCTTGATATCAGAGAGATTTTTAAAAAATATAAAATCCATTTTTCAAGATTTATTTTATTTTTAAATTAATTAACACTCCAAAACTCAAAATAATTATAATAAAAATAATATAATTCAAAAAATCACCAAAATTGGTCCAAGTGCTTCTCTGGCCATTAGAAATGTTCCCTAATTTTCTTAAGGACAGAAACTTTCCTTTGGTCATGTTATCAAATTTTCCTTGAAAATCTCTATTTTCCACCAAAAATAATTATATAAATAAATTAAATACAGAAAAATCACATTTTCTCCTCTCATGTCTTTATTGACATATGAGTGAAGTCACATAAAAATTTCAAGTTCATTTAATTTCAATTTAGTGAGTTATGAAATTATTAAGCTTAAGGGGTAAAATGGTAATTAAACTTTTAACCCTTAATTAAAACTTTAGGTTTAATAAAAAATCAACAAGTAAAATATTTGATCTTAATCTGGTTTGGATGATTGAAATTTAAATAATTAAAGGGTAGAAACCCATTAAATAATTTTAAAATGATTAAACTTTAATTAAATAAGAGATTAAATTTGGAAGAATAATAAAATTGGAATTATTAAAATAAGGGATATTTATTAGGAAGAGATTTATTCTTTAATTTAAAAATCCCTAAATTAATCATCTCATTAATATTCAACTCTTAATTAAAATGATAATTCAAATTCAAAATATTAAAAGACTTAATCATTAAACTAAAATTAAATTATTAAACTCTTTCAAAAATTTCAATTAAAATTAAAGATAAAACTAAATTAAAAATTAAATTAAATTAAGTAAATTAAATTGGATTAAATTAAATTAAATTAAAATTAAATTAAATAATTAAATAAAATTAAATCAATTAAATTAAATTAAATTAAATTAAATTAAATTTAAATTAAATTAAATAATTAAATTAAATTAAATTAAACAATTAAATTAAATTAAATTAAATTAAATTAAATTAAATTAAATTAAATTAAATCAAATCAAATTAATTAAACATCAAATCAAATTAAATTAAATTAAGTTAAATTAAAACTCAATTAAATTAAATTGAATTAAATATAACATCACCTAAGACATAAAGGAAATTAAATATAAAGCAACTTGAACACTATTCCAAATTTAAACCCTTTAACTTAAATTAAATCATTTGAATACTAATTTACCCTTGAAAGCTTTGATTATTATAACTCCTAAATGAAACATTAAATGAAGTCTTACTTCACTCATAAGATATTCAAATGTCTTAATTCATCGGGCAAGTTAACAAAACTTGAAAACCTCGGACGATTGATTCATTTATATAATTAAATTCATTTGGACTTAAAACAATCCTAAAAATATTGAAAAGATGTTTAAGATTCTTCTTAAGCACTTCCTCAATATGATAGGATATTTATAAGAACAATTGGATTTAATTGTTCTTTGATGAAGAAAATCGTCCTCAAACAAAAACACAAAGAACCTAGACGTCATAGGAGATGACTAGCTATAGGATTAGGAATTTGGTAGAAAACCATAACCTTTCCCTTAGCTTTACCTAGGAACTTGCTTAAATATTCTAATTGTGCTTTAAGTGTAGCTTGGGATGACGGGAAGACCCTCAAGTGCACGCTTTTATTTTATTGCAATTTACTTTCTTGCAATTTACTTTCTTGCAATTTACTTTATTGCAAATGCACTTTACTTTTCTTGCATGATAAAACAACTGTTGCATGAAAACCCACACCTTTAGGATAGTCCCTAAAGCCGAAACCAAAACTAAGTTAAAAGTCATTGCAAGATAAAATTCACCGCCACAACATTTCAAAATATAAAACAACTCAAAATTTAATCACAAACGAACACAAAACTACAATTGCAACTAAATTAAAACGTCCCGTTGGATGATCGGGAATACCTCGGATGATGTAACCTACGTGTTGCTAACGGGATTTCCACGGTCTAAATGAAAGTGTGGAACTCATTCGGTTGAGTTTAGCAAATTCATCCGGACTAAGTGAATCCGATAAAAATAATGATGCCGGAAGGATGGAACCGTGGGATCTTAACCGGTGTCGTTATAATCAACTTTAAGATTTGTTTTAATCGAAATACAAAACACTCGGAAATTAAGACTTCTCTAAACCAAAACACTTTTCTCATCTCCCGATTTATGACTTCTAAAACTAAACCTCTGCAACAACAAGGAGCTTGGAGCATGGTGGGCGAGCACGGCCATCGTCGTCGACAAAACTTGAACCTACTTCAACAAAACCTTCTTAGAATTAAACAACGAAGCCATAGGACTTCGAGGTAGCTTGCACTAGTGCAACATAAATCCTCAACCTCTTCGTTAGGCATTTGCATTGCAAATTAAGCCCTAACCGGCCTTAGGATTCCGAGGTAGTCGTCCGATACGACAATAAACCCTCACATCTTCCGAGTTATTTGTTTGATTTTATCATACAAATATAAGCCACTAATTAATTAAAATTGGCGAGATTGAAATACTAAATAAACATTAGGACTTTCCTAAATTCAAGCCAAACAATAGGATAGTCGGGAAATTACCGAAGTTCACTTCGAATCAGTGATTTCTCCTACCTTTCTTCCTTTGGATTCACAAAACAAAATGTTCCAAAATTTGATCCATTCCCTATTGAAATTCCAAAACTCAATCTTTGAAAACCTTAAACTTTGAAATTCTTGAGAGCGAGAATTATTGGTTATTATCGAGAGTTTTCTTAGGTGATTCCCGTCACTTAAGATGTAATTAACTATAGGGGCTTGCCCTTATAGGGAATTTTAAAGAACCTGAGTAATATAAACCCTGTTTAATACTTTCATATTAAGCGAGGAATTTGTCGGCTTATAAAATTGGTTCGCAGACCAAACGGATGTCATAAAACTTCTAGTTTATTTGATCGAGCCTCACCTCGAGCGAGTGTGTCTATCTTTAGGGATAGATACACGGTTTGTGGTGCGGTGCTCGTTTATATAAACTATTTGGGATGTGAGATCGGTTTAATCTCATATCTTAAAACTTTCAAATTTAAAATTATTTTCAAAGTCAAATACTACTTTCTAAATTATATATATATTTAAATCAAATTTAAAATTTAAATTCGCCGACAATTTCTGTTAGGCGACCCCCCTTTTCAAAATAAAACACACAACCTAAAAATATGCCGACAAGTATCGTGTATTAATCCCACAAAAAAGTACAATATTCACTTCCATAGAAAATCTATAGTTTACTAATTTAGTTAACCTAGCTTGGTGATTATCAATAGAAAGTTTTTAAGTACTCATGTCCTAGCAAAACAGAATACTTGAGAAAAAAAGAAAGCAGTAAAAAGGAGAAAAAACTTTATCAGTCCCTTTAAGATATATGAGGCTCATGCCTCTACGATTTGGGGTTTATGACACTCATGATTTTTCAGAATATTTTCCTAGGTTTGGTTATGTTAGGTCTGATGTTGGTTTTGTGTTTGACCTACGTTGGGTCAGGTCTAGTTTTAGGTTTAGGGTTTTAGTATTTGGTTTATGTTTGGGTTAGACCTAAGTTGGGTTAGGTCTAATGTTACTAGGTTAATTTTATGTTGGGTTAGGCCTACAGCTAAGTTTAGCTATGGCATTTGATTTAGGTTTGTGCTAGGTTTTAGTTTAAGTATGTACTAGATTTTAGTTTAGGTTCAGTTTAGGGTTCAAGTTAGACCTAAGTTAGGCCAGGTTTAGGTTTAGGTTTAGGGTTTTGCTAAGTGAGTTTGGGTTAGGTTGGGTTCGTGTTAACCTGAGTCGAACTCAAACTCAAGCCTAATCTTGGGCTATTGAGTTGACTTAGCCTAACAATGCTTAAGAAAATAAATTCTTAAATTAAAGAAAAAAAAATAAGAAGCTTACCAGAGAGAAGGATGAGACTAAATGGAAGGGAGGAGGCTTGTCAGGGACTTCTTCCTCTACTCAGGGCAAGTGTTAAAGAGTTCAGATGCTCAGTTTGTGTCTCTTTAAGGAGTGTCAATGGTGGCCTATTTATAGGCTCATAAGGTGATGGAAAATCACTTCTAAGTCATTTGAATGAGTGGCGCATCAATAGCAGAGACCAATTCGACAGTTATTGAGCATGGATCACCACCGGTGAAACGGTGCTGCTGCTAGTTGCCTAATCCATGGACGAAGGTCAGAGATCATTGGCATGCCAAGATAGTTTGCTTGGGCGCTATCACGCCCAGGGCTTGCTTAACCACATTAAAGAAATTTTAAGTTTTCTCACGCCTAGTCCAATGTGACCATGCTGAGGAATTTTCAAGTGTGGTCCCACTTAGGTCTCACGTGACCACGCTTTGTCCCAAAAAGGGTAGGCTGCTTTTTTGCCAATTTTGTTTTTTGGATTAAG
>JAKZJZ010001140.1:0-31028 GCA_022702705.1 Papilionanthe hookeriana x Papilionanthe teres | reverse complement strand
TGTGCAAAAATGAGAATTAAACATGAGAGTTAATGATCAAGAAATTAAATTCAATGTTCTTAAATCAATGAAGTACTCTGATAAAGAGAAATGTTATCGAATGGATATAATTGATTATTTAATTGAAAAACATTATCAAGAAAAATGTAAAGTTATTTCTGAAGAAAAATTTGAATTTTTAATTGATGAAAATGAAGAAGTAGAAGAAGAAGAGACTCATTTTATTAAAGATAATTGGGAAACTTTAGATATAACTCAAAATGATATACTTTTACCCTCAATTAAAAGAGCCCCTGAACTGGAATTAAAAATGTTACCTTCCCATTTAAAATATGTGTTTCTTGGAAATTCGTTAACTTTACCTGTTATTATTTCTTCTGAACTGAGTAAAGATCAAGAAGAAAAATTACTAGGTGTGTTAAAGAATTATAAGAAAGCTTTTGGTTGGACGATTGCTGATATAAGAGAAATAAGCCATTCCATTTGCATGCATAGAATTTTAATGGAAGAAAATTTTAAACCTACTATAGAATCGCAAAGAAGATTAAATCCTATCATGAAAGAGGTTGTTAAAAAAGAAATTATTAAGTGGTTAGATGCTGGTATTATTTATCCTATTTCGGATAGTCAATGGGTAAGTCCTATTCATTGTGTTCGAAGAAAGGAGGTGTAACTTGTCATTGTTAATGATAAAAATGAACTTATTCCTACTAGACAAGTTACTGGATGGCAAATTTGTATTGACTATAGGAAACTAAATAAAGCCACTAGAAAGGATCATTTTCCTTTACCTTTCTTGGATCAAATGCTCGATAAATTAGCTGGACACTCATATTTCTGTTTTCTGGATGGATATTCTGGTTATCATTAATTACTTATTGCTCCTGAGGTCCAAGAAAAGACAACATTTACAAGTCCTTCAGGAACATTTGCTTTTAGAAGAATGCCTTTTGGTTTATGTAATGCACCTGCAACTTTTCAAAGATGTATGATGTCAATATTTTGTGATTTGATTGACAAAGGAATTGAAATATTCATGGACGATTTTTCAGTCTTTGGAACTACTTTTGAATCTTGTTTGGAAAACATTTCCAAAGTTCTGAAAAGATGTAAAGAAACAAATTTAGTTCTTAACTGGGAAAAATGTCAATTCATGGTCACAGAAGGCATTGTACTTGGTCACAAAGTTTCACAAAAAGGGATGAAAGTAGATCAAGCGAAAGTGAAAATTATTGCCGAATTGCAACCACCTACTACTTACTGATGTGGGAAGTTTTCTAGGTCATGTTGGATTTTATAGAAGATACATAAAGGATTTTTCTAAAATTGCTAAACCTCTTTGTCATTTATTAGAAAAAGATGCAAAATTTGAATTTAATAAAGAATGTATTAATGCTTTTAATATTCTTAAAGAAAAATTAATAACTGCACCTATCATTGTTGCACCTAATTGGAATAAATCTTTTGAATTAATGTGTGATGCAAGTGATTTTGCAATTGGAGCTGTATTAGGACAAAAATATGAGAAAGTTTTCAAAGTTGTATATTATGCTAGTAAAACTCTCACAGAAACACAAAGAAATTACACTACCACTAAGAAAGAGCTTCTAGCTATAGTATATGCCTTTGATAAATTTAGACCTTATCTTCTTGGTATTAAATGCATAGTTCATACTGATCATTCTGCTATTAAATATCTATTATCTAAGAAGGATTCTAAACCTAGATTTATAAGATGGGTTTTACTTCTACAAGAATTTGATTTTGAAATAGTAGATAGAAAAGGAACTGAAAACCAAATTGCTGATCATTTGTCTAGAATTAAAAATGATATTATTTCAGAAGAAAATATAAATAAGAAATTCCCTGATGAATCCTTATATGTTATTCAAAGATGCAAAACACCTTGGTATGCTGATATTGTTAATTATTTAGTTAGCAATATTTTGCCTTATGACTTGGATAAAAAATTTATTAAGAAATTTAAATATGATGCTAAATCATATATTTGGGAAGAACCTCATTTATTTAAAATTGGAAGAGATTCTATGATTCGAAGATGTGTACCGTATGAGGAAACTTTTGCTAGTATTCAAAAATTTCATGAATCCGATTTTGGAGGACACTTTGGCATAAATAAAACTGTATTTAAAATTTTAAATTCTGGATTTTATTGGCCTACCTTATTTAAAGATGTGAGACAATATGTGAAAACATGTGATCAATGTCAAAGGATGGGAAATATATCTAGGAAAGATGAAATGCATTTAAACTATATATTGGAAGTTGAAATTTTTGATATATGGGGTTTAGACTTTATGGGACCATTTGTTCCATCATCTAGAAAAATTTATATTTTATTAGCAGTTGATTATGTTTCAAAGTGGATTGAAGTCTGTTGCTTTACCAAGCTGTGATTCCAAAAGTGTTTCTAAATTTTTAAAGAAAATGATATTTTCAAGATTTGGAATGCCTAAGGTAATTATCTCGGATGGTGGAAGTCATTTCAAGAATATAAGAATTCAATCATTATTACAAAAATTTGGAATCAAACATAGAATTGCAACTGCTTATCACCCACAAACTAGTGGAATGGCTGAAGTATCAATCAGAGAAATTAAAAGAATTTTAGAGAAGACTGTTAATCCTAAAAGAACTGATTGGGTTGATAGACTTGATTCCGCATTATGGGCTTATAGAACAGCTTATAAGACACCTATCAGAATGTCACCTTACCGGTTAATTTATGGTAAACATTGTCACTTACCTGTAGAACTTGAACATGTTGACCTCATTTTTGATGAGGTCTTCTCTTCTTCTCTTTAGTACTTAGGATCTAGCCTTAGGCTTTTCCTTTGACTATCTTAGAGGACTAGAATTGGGATCCACCTTTTAGAAATTCAAACCACTTCTTAACTCCCCGCAAACTCCACAAACTTGACTATAGACCCCTAATCACCTAGAGGGTTGAAATCAAATGTGGAAGTTTAAAGGATGAGTTCCTATAGGACTCTTTGGCCTTAGGATCGCCTACAGGTGGCCTGGTACGGTGAAAGGGCTGACTTACACATACACTACACCTATGCACTACACTTTCACACACCTCCTAAAACACACCCTTACCCGACTTGACTTCCCGACTCATGTAGGTGATTCACATGGATGGTCCTTAACCCCTAAGCCTCGGCTAAGAGGTTAGGAACAACATGGTGAATGCCTCAAATGAGTCCCTTCATGGCTCATGTGGGCTTGATATGGCTTCATGGCTCAACAAAAGGATTTCATTCCACTTACATCCACCCAATCTTCAATTTTCCAAATTTTCAATTTTCGACCCCAGGACCCTACACCCACCAACTCTACCAAATGCCCTTGAAACTACCCAAATTTCTCAAGAATTCCCAAATTACCCAAAATTCTCCAAAATCAATCCCAAACATTCCCACATCACTCAAACTGATCATCCATATCCAAAAATATCAAAAATCCCAAAATACCCCCCAATACCTTCCAAATACCCAAAATACCCCTTTTGACCCAAAAATCCAAAAATTCAGAAAATTCCCAGAAAATTCCAGAAAATCCCAAATATTCCCAATTTCATTTGTTCAACTACACCATGGGCCAATTTTGTCAATTTACCCCACTTTTATCAAAACCCCCAATTTAACCCATTTTAACCCAAAGTAAACCCAATGTCAAACCTAACCTACCCAATTGACCCAAATTCTGATCCAATTCAATTCTAAACTTCAATTCAAGATCCCCAACACCAATCTAGACCAAAGACAAGCTTAATTTGATTGAAATTTGGGTCCAATTTCACTTTTGGCCTTAAAGCCCAATTTGGACCTATGACCCAAACCTAACCCAAATTCACCCAATTCAACTCCAATTAACCCCAAATCTTTTCTAAACCTTTCTTAACATCCCCATAAACAAAACACTAACATGATTTGCCCAAAACTTTGATCCAAACCCTACTCAAGTTCAACCCAAAGCTAAAAGGCCCATTTTGACCTAAACCCGAACCTAGCCCAAATGAGCCCAAATCCCAAAATCAAAACCCAACCAAAGCCAAAACCTCTTTGAAACACTCCCATAAACATTTCCCAACATTAATTTTACATCAATTTCAACCCTAGCCCAACATTGGCCCATGCTAGCCCATTTTGGCCCACCTTAGCCTCTTTACCAAAAAGCCCATATCCAACCCAATTCAAACCCAAATCACACCAAATTGACTCCAAACCACTCATGACACATCCTTAAACTAAACCCAACATTTATTTGGCATGGCCCTTTGCAAAATTTTCATCTAAAAGCCCACTTCTAAAGGACATTCAAAAGCCCATTCCAAACCAAACTCAAAAGCCCAAGCCCATCCTAAAGCCCACATTACAATCTCATCTCATCCTCACTTAATTAAAATCATCCCTAAGTCCTAAATCAGCAATCAAATCTTTCTAAACAAAGCCATATGACAAACCATCCAAATTTTACACCAAATGTCCAAAATTCTTAAAACCCATTTTCATGAAATTGACTAAACTTTTCCCTAAGCCACATGGAGCCATGCATGAGCCATTCACAAGCCATAGGAAGCCATGAAAGTTTGGCATGTGATCAAGCCATTAATGGTAAAAGGAGGGGCTCCTTTTCTAACCTTTCATTAAGCCTTTTTACCTTAAGCATGTCACACTCTAAACCATGCTTTGCCACCTAATCCTTGATGGAGACTCCACCATTCTCTTTTGGCTGACCCAACTGATCCTCTCGGCCCAAAATCAGGCCATGGGGAGGTGCACCCAACCCAAACCAATGGGTTGACCAAATTGAAGCCAAAATGACCTCTTCCCCATTCCATTTTAATTCAACCACTTTACACATGGCAGTGGCCAATTGATTGCACAAACCTCTAACCCTGACCCACCTGGACCTGAGGGTGACCCATGCCTGCCGGCCAGCCACCCCAGTCGCCGGAAAACACCATGGCCGAAACCTTGGGAGGAGCCAAACTTTGGAATTCTCCCTTGCCGAGCTGCCCCATGCCTAGTGGTCACCATGGGCCGTTCTTCTCCTCACCAGAGCAGCTGATCCCAAGCCCTAACTCCCCCTGGGAGGCCCTCCAGCCATGCCTATTTAAACACCACCCCCTCACGGCCATGAAAAGAGAGTTGCACAAACCTTGCCAAAACTCTGCCAAAATTGTTCCAGATCCCTCCTCATACACAGAGCACTTGATCCCCAGTGAGATCCCCCTGCCATTTCCTCTCTCGCGAGCTCGATTTCGTAGTTGAAATCCAAGCCCAAAACCGGGACACTCCCCCACGGTGGACCAATCCCCAAATTGATTGATCCTACACCCGCACCGAGCCGAGGGAAGGTGTCTACCGGCAAAAGCCCCATCTCCGGGTCACCCGGTTGCTCCGGACTCCAAGCTTTGTGATCGAGCCGTGGTCGAAGTTCAACCTAGACAATTCACCGGACCAGGAGACTTCATCCCTAGCCTCCTGCGGCTCCAACGAACGTGCCAAGCATCTCCGATCGAGGCTTCACCTCTCGAGCTAAGGTATGAATTAATTCTTCATCCCGAGCTTCGGAGATTCTCCATTTCAAATGCCTTAATTGCAATGCATGTTTACCGTATGGATGTGTTCGTCTCTTCAAGACGAATCCATAGAGCATAAGAACATAAAAATCCGTTGAGTATCGAGTGAGATCTTAAGGATTTAGTGTGGACGGCTCTCGGGTGAGGACACTTGGGGACGATGAACGGATGCCGTCCATTTAATACACGCGCGGACGGACGGCTCGGATGGCGTCGGACCGGAGAGACGGTACGAGAACCGCGGGGCCCGGGCTGCCGACTCGGATGGCGGCGTCGAATGGGAGCGCGCCACGCGGCGTTTCGGAGGCTGCCGAGGTTGACGCGGCGCCGCGTGGATAAATAGAAAAATAGGGTATTTTCTATTTATTTAATTCCCGAAACTTTGAAAATTCATATCTTTGTGTAGAAAAATCACAAAAATAAAATAAAAATACCCCTTGCTCGAGTGAACGAGAGGAGAATAATGTGGAAAAGAAATTAATTAATTTTGTCCAAGTATTTTATTTTTAATTAATTATTTACTTCCTGCATTGTTTTAATTCTCCATGCATGTATACAATTCACCATGGCATGAGACCATAGGGCTTTTGAAGCCTCCGAACTTGGGAACATTCCCTGAATTTTCCAAGGTCAGAGGCCATCTCTGTGAAAAGTTATTGATTTTTCAAATGCATGTTGCTGTTTTAAGTATTTTAATTTCAAAAATTAGCATGTTGTGAAATAAATTCTAGAAAAATTTGGTGATGTTCCTTATGACCAGAGAACCTTAGGAAAAATAGGATTTGAGTTAATTCACTTAGCTTAACCCTAATTGGCTTAAACACCCAAAATAGGTCTCTAATTAATTAGAGTTAACCATAGATCAAATTGACTTGAAATCAATTCTCCACTGACCTTTAGGATCAGAGGAACCCACCATAAAAATTTGAGGTCAATTGGACTTGGTTAGCCCCACTAATTGGGTTAATTAAGCCACTTAGCCATTTTAAACTTTAAAAATTCATAACTTTCAAAATATCTTTCAAAAATTCACCAAATTGGTTTTGGAGTCTCTCTGATATCAGGGGAGTTTAAGAAAATTAAAATTTCAATTTTCTAAAAAAGTTGATTTTTAATATTATTTTAATATTTTTAATAATTAAAAAATAATAAAAATCACAAAAATAATAAAATTCACCAAAATGTCATATTTTGAATTCTAATCACTTAAGAACAAGTCCCATATTTTTCCTAGGTCTATTTAGTGAGATATTAATTTTTAAAGCTCTAGGGTAATTTTAAAATTAAAAAAATGTATTTTCTAGCATTTTCACCAAAATAATTATAATAAATCAAAGAAAAATCAGAAAATTGCAAAGTTTGGTTCTCTGGAATCCTTGATATCAGAGAGAATTTTAAAAATTATAAAACTTATTTTTCAACATTTATTTTATTTTTAAATTAATTAATACTCCAGAATTTAAAATAATTCTAATAAATAAAATATAATTCAAAAAATTACAAAATTTGGTCCAAGTGGTCCTCTGGTCATTAGGAATGTCCCCTAATTTTCTTAAGGACAGAAACTTTCCCTTGGTCATGTTATTGAATTTTCCTTGGAAATTCCTATTTTCTACAAAAAATAATTATATAAATAAATTAAATACAGAAAAATCACATTTTCTCCTCTCATGTCTTCATTGACACATAAGTGAAGTCACATAAAAATTTCAAGTTCATTTGAGTTCAATTTAGTGAGTTATGAAATTATTAGGCTTAAAGGACAAAATGATAATTAAAATTTTAACCCTTAATTAAAACTTTAGGTTTAATAAAAAAATTAACAAGTAAAATATTTGATCCTAATCTGATTTGGATGATTGAAATTTAATAATTGAAGGGTAGAAACCCATTAAGCAATTTAAAATGCTTAAACTTTAATTAAATAATTAATTGAATTTGGAGGAATAATAAAATTGGAATTATTAAAATAGGGATATTATTAGGGAGAGATTTATTCTTTAATTTAAAAATCCCTAAATTAATCATCTCATTAATACTCAACTCTTAGTTAAAATGATGACTCAAATTTAAAATATTAAAAGACTTAATCATTAAATAAAAATTAAATCATTAAACTCTTTCAAAAATTTTCAATTAAATTAAATTAAATTAAGATTAAAAATTAAATTAAATTAAATTAAAATTAAATTAAATAAAATTAAAATTAAATTAAATTAAATTAAGAAATTAAATCAAATAAATTAAACTGAATTAAATTAAATCAAATCAAATTAAATTAAATAAATTAAATTAAAATAAATAAAATTAAATTAAATTAAATTAAATTAAATTAAATTAAATTAAATTAAATTAAATTAAATTAAATTAAATTAAATTAAATTAAATTAAATTAAATTAAATTAAATTAAATTAAATTAAATAAATTAAATAAATTAAATTAAATTAAATTAAAATTGAATTAAATAACCTCACTTAAGACATGAAGAAATAAATCTAAAATAACTTGAACACTATTCCAAACTTAAATCATTAATTTGAACTTAAATTTGGATCACGAAATCATTAAATATCATTTGCCCTTAGGAGCCTTAGTTATCATAACTCCTAAGTAGAACATTAAAATGAAATGTTACTTCACTTATAGGACATTCAAATGTCCTAGTTCACTGAGCAAGTTAACAAAACTTGAAAACCTCGGACGATTGATTCATTTACACAATTAAATTCATTTGGACTTAAAACAATCCTAGAAATATTGAAAAGATGTTTAAGATTTTTCTTAAGCACTTCCTCAATATGATAGGATATTTACAAGAACAATTGAACTTAATTGTTCTTTGATGAAGAAAATCGTCTTCAAACTAAAAACACGAGAGAACACTAGACGTCATAGGAAATGACTAGCTATAGGATTAGGAACTTGGTAGAAAACCAAAACCTTTCCCTTAGCTTTACCTAGGAACTTGCTTAAATATTCTAACTGTGTTTTAAGTGCAGCTTGGGATGACGGGAAGACCCTCCAGGTACGCTTTTATTTTATTGCGAGTTCATTTTATTGCAAATGCACTTTATTTTTCTTGCATGATAAACAACGATTGCATGAAAACCGACACCTTTAGGACAGAAACCAAAGCCGAAACCCATAACTAAATTAAAAGACATTACAAGATAAAATTCACCTCCACAACATTCCAAAATATAAGACAACTCAAAATTTAATCACAAACAGAACAACAAAACTACAACTACAACTAAATTAAAACGTCTCATTGAATGATCGGGAATACCTCGGATGATGTAACCCACGTGTTGCTAACGGGATTTCCCACGGTCTAAATGAAAGTGCGGAACTCATTTAGTTGAGTTTAGCAAATTCATCCGGACTAAGTGAATTCGATGAAAATAACGGTGCCGGGATGACGGAACCGTGGGATCTTAATCGGTTCTGTTTAATCAACTTTAAGATCTGTTTTAATTAAAACACAAAAAACACGTGGAAATTAAGACTTCTCTAAACCAGAACACTTCTTTCATCTCTTGATTTATAATTTCTAAAACTAAAACCTCTGCAACAACAAGGAGCTCGGAGCATGGTGGGCAGCACGGCCATCGTCGTCAGCAAAACTTGAACCTACTTCAGCAAAACTTTCTTAGTATTAAATAAACAAAGCCATAGGACTTCGAGGTAGTTTGCCTAGTGCAACATAAATCCTCAACTCTTCGTTAGGCATTTGCATTGCAAATTAAGCCCTAACCGGTCTTAGGATTCCGAGGTAGTCGTCCGATACGACATAAACCCTTATATCTTCTAGGCAATTTGTATGATTCTATCATATAAATATAAGCCCTAATTAACTAAATTGGCAAGATTAAAACATTAGATAAACATTAGGACTTTCCTAAATTCAAGCCAAACAATAGGATAGTCGGAAGATTACCGAAGTCCGCTTCGAATCCGTGATCTCTCCTACTTTTCTTCCTTTGAATTCCCAAAATAAAAATGTTCCAAATTTGATCCATTCCCTATTGAAATTCCAAAATCCAATCCTTTGAAAACCTTAAACTTTGAAATTCTTGAGAGCAGAATTATTGATTATTATCGAGAGTTTTCTTAGGTGATTCCCGTCACTTAAGATGTAATTAACTATAGGGGCTTGCCCTTATAGGGAACTTTAAGAACCCAGGTAATATAAACCCTGTTTAATGTTTTCATATTAAGCAGGGGAATTTGTCGGCTTATAAAATTGGTTCGCGAGACCAAACGGATGTCACAAATCCTCTAGTTTATTTAACCGAGCCCCACCATCAAGCGGTGTGTCTATCCTCGGGGATAGATACACGGTTGTGGTGCGGTGCTCGTTTATGTAAACTATTCGAGATGTGAGATCGGTTTGATTTCATATCTTAAAACTTTCAAATTTAAAATTATTTTCAAAATCAAATAGTACTTTCTAAACCATATATATATTTAAATTAAATTAAAAATTCGCCGACATATTTCTGTAGGCGACCCCCTTTCAAAATAAAACACACAACCTAAAAAAATGCCGACATATTTACGGCGACTCACGTGGGAATAGTTCCTCTCTCCATTTTAATCAAATAGTTACGCTTTCAAAAATCGGTAGTGTATCCATGTCCCTAATGGATCAAACTACCCTTCTTTCCGTTGGAATACTATGTTCATTTCTACCTTGAACAAGTATAACCAACATTCTCTCGGATTTAGGAGCCACTTGTTTAGACACCCCTAGACGAGAGAGGTTCGAGATCCTTTTACCTCATTTACGAGGTGGGGTGGACCCCGGTAGGTGTTAGTTTAGGAGTGATCCTTCGAGTCGAGAAGTCTTGCTTAAGACTCTCTTTTCCTTTCCAACTCCGATTCAGATTCCTTACCTTCTCTACACCTTTGAACACCCCGTTCTAAATAAACAAACCTTTTAATAAGTGATTCCTTTTCATAAATACATGAACATGAATGAGTTCGGACTCTTTTCAATTCCTTTCTTTTCGTCCTAAAGAAAAGAAGCATAGCTTGGGACTGACAACCAGAATCTACCTCGAGAAATGGAAGCCCCGAAACTGATTTTCTCTTTCACCAATGGACTGGACCTCGCTGTCTATAAGGATGAGTTGCCCGACAATGGAATCATCCGATTTGGACAAGGATTTGAAAACACGAACGTCAAGGTCACCAACGTCTCCCTCTTTGCGCTGATGAACAAGGTACCTGAAGCTGAAGGGCCGCTGCTTGAATTCAACCTTAGGTCAACCCAAGAATTCCCTCCCCTGCAAAGGATCCCGACTAAGGGGAACACTCGTTGCCCATAGGAGGACCTGTTCTTTCTACCCCATCTGGTGCTAGTTGTTTCGCACCTGCCCGACTTTTGCCGAATCGAAAGGGAAAGAAATCCAAGATTATGATGGACACGTTACGCGTGGAGGGTACGGATCTTCTGTAAGACCTTCGTTTTCGAGATCGGGTCCGGTTCAAGAATTCCGTCACTAACGAAGACCCAGAGAAGAAACAGAAATAGAAGGATCGCTAAAGAAGCCAGGGCTGCTGAAATTGCTTTCCTAGAAGAAATTCCAGAACTGCCAGAATATACACCGCTGCCTGAATACATACCACTGTTGGGAGGAAGTAGGTTTCATCCCCTCTCCGCCGCAGAAGATGAAGAAAACATTCGCAAAATTGCTGCCACATTACCACAGCCCGCATATTACAACGATAGCCGCAAGAAAAGAACTAGAACTACGCCGTTTGCTCGACTGCAAACTTTGGTAGAAAAGCTAGCGAAGAAGGAAAACTGCCCCGTATCAGAAATTCTACGGAGGATAGGGCGGGTGCCGGTCGAATCCCGTCTTGGGCCCCGAGTAGAACCCGCCATCATGGCGAGAAAAGCCAAGTAAAAGGATGAAGGCTAGTTCGCCTGTTGTCGTCTCGGGATTACGGATTAGGGAGGATACCACCTTCCGGCATTTGGCCAGACGGACCATGCGGTCCTGAGACCTGTCGCGCCGGAAGGATGGTATGGCGTCCCACTGCTTGGGCGATTGAGATTGAAACGACGGCCCGAGAAAGAAAGTCTCGCCGGGAGACTTGAATGCGAAGAAAGTGCTACCGCGATAAAGGGGACTCGTGAGAAGGGAACCGGCAGCTATCGCACGACAACCACGAAGACACACGAGAAAGCCCCGCTAGAAGATGCCATGGAAAAGTTGAGAACCGATATCCGACGATTGGCAAAGGAAAGAGAAGAAAAGTTCGGAGATGAGATTGATTCATCGGAATTTATGGACGACGAATACGCGAGAAATCAACATGGTTGAGACACGAGCTTCATCGGCTTCGCAAGGTGCTCCTGCGGCCGCGGAAGAGAGGAGCCGAGGCGATGAGAAGACGGCTTCAAGAAAAGATGATACGATCGCTCGAATGGCAAAAAGGATGGAAGAGATGGCCGTAGCTGCGGCCACTCTCCGGAGTCGAAATACGACCACATAGAGAAACACCCCCGGAGGTTATTCACATTGTAGACGGAGGAAAGGAGATTACGTCCGTCAATGGGGATGATCGGTGAAAAAGGATACAACACAAAGTATGATTCCCGAAAAGGATATCAAGAACTTGGTAGAACGAGCGAGGTGCGAGAAGCCTTAGCACAATCGAAAGAGCGGGACATCCATTCGGACGGGTAGACCTTACCCGAAGAATTCGACGCTGTCCGATACCCGAAAGGCTTCGTACCACCTCTGTTTAAGACCTTCGATGGAGCAGGGAACCCTCGACGGCATGTAGCACACTTTCGTGCCGGTTGTTGCAATGCCGGCGGGAGCGATGCATTACTCTTCCGACGGTTCGTCGGCGGTCCGTCGGGAATCGCCTTCGGCCGGTATGCGGAATTGCAAATGGTTCGGTAAAGACGTTCTCGAGAACTAGAGAACCTCTTCATCGAGCGATTTGCGGAGCTCGGCACCACATCACTATAGGTGATTTAGTGGTAGAAAAACAAAAGCCGAATGAAACTTTGGTGGATTACATACTTCGATGGAGGAACTTAAGCATGAAGTGTGAACCACAAGCTGCAAGAACAACACGCGATCGGCATTTTACTTAAAAGCATTCACGGCCCGATAGCACTTCTCCTCGAGGGATTCACTATTAAGACTTTCGAGAAGTTGTTAAGCAAGGCCGGAAGCTTGCAAGAAGAGGCGAAGCAATTAAGTTTCACGCAGACAAGACGGATAAACAAAAGCACAGTAAAGACTTTTGAAAAGAAATCCGGGATCGTCGCGGCGGTTGACAAAGGCAAGCAACCGATGCAAATACCACCGAACGGCCGCAACAACCACAACAGAATTACCGGCAACCCGGCCCGGCTATCGGTCATCTCCGCGGTATGAACAACCGCCTCGCCCGCAACGTACATTAAGAGAGCTTTTGAGCGAGAGAATATCCGTTCAAGAATGAAGCGATTGCCGAAAATGTTCCGCGATCGATGAAGACTCCGGATTTCCAGCTGCCCGAGCCTAAAAGACCGGAGGAAGTCAATAAGAAGGGTGATCCCGACTTTTGCCCTTACCACCGAGATGCTTGGGCACAAGATAGAAGATTGCATTACCTTCGAAAGTTGGCTCGATGACGACACTGCGGAAAGGGAATATAACGATCCCGAAGGAGTACATGAAGGAACCCCGAAAGGAGGTTCCGTCGATGTTATCTCGGTCGATCCCATCATTCCGATAGATCCCTATACAGTCGACGATGGATGGACTACCGCTTGGACGAGGTCTTCGAAAAAGATTTTAGACGACATCCGGACCGCTTCGGTACGAGCTTCGATTCGGAGTTTGAAACACGTTAAGCCGGTACTATCACTTGCGATAGAAGAACCACCTCGACGGGAGACGATTGAAGAGAAGAAGAAAATTGACGAAGAAGAAAGGCCGAGGCACCTAAGGCTAGACTAGAGGCTGTTTATCCTAGGATAGTTGTTTCCGATTCGGGGGAGAAATCCCTCGAACCCTTGACTCGTATGATTATGCTGCTCACTTCGGTGGGATCATATAATGATAAGGGTGATGGCGTTGGCTACGTTTTGACTGTTTCTAACGATTACGTAACTAACGATAATCCGGATATCGATTTCGATACCAACGACAATTCTCGAATCATACACGATCTCGACAAGCAAAATAACGAAGAAGACATCCATCAAGGAGGTTACGAGAGTTCAACAAGCAACGAATCTATCTGTGAGTTTCGAGGAGCTCCAGTCACGATAGAGTTAGAGCCTTCAGACTCTGAAGCTAATCCGGAAGAGCTTGTCATTCCGATTCGAAGAGACACCGGCAAGCTCGACAATAGATTCGGAAGAAATTACGAAGTCGACTTAAGGAGTGGAAAAGTTCTACCTCCGAGAATGGGTCCAAAAGACAAAGGAAAGCAGGTGGTTGTTCGGGAAGAACCAACCCGGCAGAAGAAATACCCATTCGAGAAGAAGCGGAGACACATGAAAACAAAGTAGACTACGACGTGCTAGCCCATCTTAGGAAACTACCGACCAGGCGAGCATCTACGACGCTCTCATCTTATCGAAAGGAGATGAGAGAAGCTCGATCGAGGCCTTACTTGATCCGAGAAATTTGCTTAGCTCGAATGGCCGGAGAGTCCTTAGATGAGGTTTGCTCGTTAAAAGAACGACGAGGTGTTACCTTCACGGACGACGACCTATTACTTGGAACGGCGAGATCACGACCGACCGTTGTACATTTCGATTACTAATCGGAAAATTTACACTCTCCGGGGTATTGGTGGATCCGGGAGCATCGATCAATATAATGAATCTTCGAACGCTAGCATACTTGGAAATTGATGCCCGCGAGCTCGAAGCGGACAAAATGTTATTAAGAGGATTCGACCGGAAAGGAGAAAGAGCCCTCGGATCAATAACACTGCGATGAAGACCGGTGACTTAGCGAAGACAACCGCGAAATTTCACATAATTGATTCGAAACATCGTTCAACGCTCTCTTGGGCCGACCATGGATACATGAAAACGGGATGGTACCATCATCTCTACATCGATGCATCGAAGTACTACGATGGAGGAGAACGAGTGCATCGAAGGTGACTTACGACCATTCTCCGTACATGAAATTGGAATCCACGAGGATGCGGCTTATTATGCACCACCGAAGAAAACGATCCTCTCCGGAGATACCATAACAAATGAAGCAAAGAAAGTTCGGGATAACGAAGAACACGAAGTTCTAGTCCAACGATCACTCACCACTCCCTTACGGCGAGATGGTGAAGGTTTCTCCACGACTCGCATCCGAGGTCGAGGCCGGGGACGAGGTCGTGGCGGAGACATTAGAACGATTGGACGAGAGGAAACCAACCATCAATGTCGATTGGGAAGATAGTTACGAAGAAGAAAGAGAAATCAAACAAGAAGCGACGACAATAAGTCGAAAGAAGCCGCAATTCAAAATCCCTCTCGAAGATGAAAGAAACGAAGAATATAAATCGATGTACGAGAAGATTAACCACTACGTACATACTATGACCCTGACCCCGATCCATTCTAATAAGATCGAGGGTATGGAGGTCAAAGAGATACGTAGCGGTGGTGCAAAACCAATCAGATTCTACCGTGGTGCTTCTTCCTCCAAAACTGAAAATAATGTACAATTTGAAGATGCTACTTCATCAGAATTAATGGAATTGCCTTTTGAGTGGTACTCTCCTCGTGTTCAAAATTTAATTCGGCGTGGTTTCTTACCTCGACGAGTGGACAAAGGTCAATCACAACGTTTTGAAAATTTATGGAATAACTCCGGTCGTCCACCTGACTCGAAACATGGTCTCGGATTCGGCACGGTAGGATCGATTGACGATGCGAATTTTGCTTGGTTATCACTTGCGAACCTAATGAAAGCGCATGGAAACTACGGACGAACTCGAAGATTTACAAATTGGAGACGCTCCACCAGAATTCGAAGAAGAAATCAAATCTACGATAGATGAGTTAATAGAAGTTAACTTAGGTACTAGCGAAGAGCCTAGACCTACCTTTGTTAGCTCTTTACTCAATAAAGAAGACTCAGAAGAAATAATCGAGTTATTAATGGAATTCGAAGACTGTTTCGCTTGGAGCTACGATGAGATGCCGGGTTTAGCTCCGGAGGTCGCGATCCATAAGCTAGGGGTGGATCCGGCTTCGGTCCGGTCGGACGAGGTCCCGGAAGAATGCGTCTAGAAATCGAACAACAAGTCATAGCCGAAGTTAAAAAGCTAATAGACGCTAAATTTGTCCGTGAAGAACAATACCCGACTTGGTTAGCCAACGTGGTACCGGTCGGGAAGAAGAATGGTCGGATCGGAATTTGTGTGGATTTCGAGAGATTTAAACAAAGCATGTCCAAAAGATGAATTTCCTCTACCGATCCCGAATTAATGATCGACATCGCTTCGACACACGAAATATTCTCATTCATGGATGGATCTTCGGGATACAACCAAATAAAAATGGCTCCGAGAAGATGAAAAGCTTACGGCATTTAGAACGCCGATCGGAGTATTTTGCTACACGGTGATGCCATTCGGATTGAAGAACGCGGGAGCGACCTACCGAGAGAGCAATGACAAGAATTTTTGATGATCTCATCCACAATCGAGTCGAATGCTACGTGGACGATGTGGTCATCGAAAGCAAAGTAAAGGACAACCATTTGTATGATTTGAGAATTGTTTTCGAACGATTAAGGCAATTTAACCTTAAGATGAATCCCTTAAAATGCGCCTTCGGCGTCACCTCCGGGAAATTCTTAGGATTCGTTGTCCGACATCGTGGAATTGAAATCAATCCGGAAAAGATTAAAGCCATCTTAGAAATGCCGCCTCCCAAAACCTTAAAACAACTACGATCTTTTCAAGGGAAGGCGGCATATCTTCGACGCTTTATCTCGAACACGTCGAGTAGGTGTCGGCCTTTCTCGGCACTAGTTAAAAAGGACGCCAAATTTATTTGGGAAGAGAAATGCCGGAGGGCCTTCGAAGACATTAAACAATATCTAATGACACCTCCTCGTCCTAGCAGCCCCGGTCTCGGGTAGACAGCGATACTTTATACCGCGGCTTTAGACGACTCTCTCGGAGCCACTGTTGCCTGGGTCGATGATGAGGGTAAAGAAAATGCTCTTTACTACTTAAGCCGTCGTTCTTCGCAGACGGAAATAAGGTATCCCGCAATTGAAAAGCATTGTTTGGCCACGATCTTTGCCGCTCGAAAGCTCGGGCATTACATGCTTTCTCATAAGGTCAACCTGATCTCGAAGTTTAATCCGTTGCGATATTTGATGACTCGTCCAACGCTTTCGGCGGACTTGCCGGATGGTCGATGATATTATTGCAATTTGATATAACTTTCGTGCCTCTTCGTGCCGTAAAGGGACAAGCCTTAGCGAGACTTCCTTGCGGCACACCCTTTGCGGCGGAATCTCCTCTCGATGACGATGCGCCGGATGAACAAATAATGAATCTAGAAGACCTTGATGATCGACGTTGGGAATTATATTTCGACGGAGCATCTTCGGCGCACAAAGACGAAGAATCGCAAGTGATAGTGCCGGTAAGGCGGGAATCGGGCTAATCTTTATAACACGGAGCGGGGGATGTTAAGATACTCCTACCACTTGACGGAACCATGTACAAACAACGAAGCGGAATACGAAGCCCTCATAACGGGATCTGGAATTAACCATTCGAATGGGGATAACGGACATCGACATCTACGGAGATTCACGAGTTAATCATTCAACGGATCGCTCGGACAATACGGAATTTTAAAACCAAGACTCGAGCAATACTTCCGGTATGCCATACAGTTGTTGGAACAGATTCCGAATGTGACAATCTACAAAATTCCCAGAAGAAAACGCTCCAGCGGATGCGCTAGCCCGTCTCGCAAAGGAATTTGCACGTTTGCAAGATGAATCAGTGGAAGTGTCAGTTCACGGACGCCAGGTCCTATCACAGCTTGACATAGACACGATACACAAATCAGAAAAGGAAGAAGAATCAATTGCAGCAGTGACAGAAAACACGGAAGATTGGCGACAGCCATTAATAGATTACTTACAAACGGGGAAACTACCAGACGATAGGTCGTTAGCCCATCAGATCAAGAAAAGAACTGCGTCCTACGCATTAGTAAACAACACATTATACGGAAGGTCTTTTGATCGAATGTGGCTAAGGTGCCTAAGCGGGTCCGAAGCCCGTGAAATTGTTAAAGAAGTGCATTCGGGACTCTGTGGCGCTCACCGGTCGGGTCCAAAGATGAAAATGAAAATTAAAAGACTAGGGTACTACGGCCCTCGATGATGACCGATTGCATGAAAATCGCCGAGAGCGCGTCACCGGTGCCGAGTGCACGGAGTGGTTCTACACCAACCTCCAAATGTGCTACATCCAGACAATTGCATCGTGGCCATTTGAATGTTGGGGCACGGATATAGTGGGTCCGATAGAACCGCCGTCGTCGAAAGGACATCGCTTCATTCTTGCGACTACGGATTACTTTTCCAAGTGGGCGAGGCGGTTCCACTTAGAGAAGTGAAAGCACATCACGTGCTACAATTTTTCGAGAACCGGGTTGTTTACTCGTTTCGGGGTGCCGCGCGAGGATCATCTCGGATAATGGGTCGGCATTCGAAGCACACAAATCAATAATTTTGTCGGGGAGACACGGAATCGGCTGGCGATATTCAACAATTTACTACCCGAAGCAAACGGCCTGGCAGAGGCTTTTAATAAAACTCTCGTTCAAATTTTAAAGAAGACTTTAGACGACAATAAGAGAAATTGGCACGAGAAGTTGTTAGAAGCCTTATGGGCCTACCGGACAACCTTCGAACTCCTACGCAAGCTACACCTTACGCTGCGGTGTATGGGTCCGAGCGAGTGTTACCTTTAGAGGTTCGGCTCCCTTCACTCGGAATCGCGAGTTGCAAATAAAATCACAACGAGAAGAGAACGCCAAATTACGACTCGAAGAATTAGAGAGCACTGGAAGGAAAAGACTTGCGGCGCAACGAGATTTAGAACTATGCCGAGCCAAGATGGTTCGAGCACATGACAAAGCGGTCGCTGAGAACCTTGAAGTTGGTGATCTAGTTCTCGTTCTCAAAAGACCTATTCTTGCACACCGCAAGATAGGGGAAAATTTGAACCCACTTGGGAAGGACCGTTTGTGGTTGAAGCGGTATACTCGGGAGGTTCCTACCGGCTAGTGAATTGCCGAGGAGAACGGCATATGCTTCCGATCAATGGACGATACTTGAAAAAGTACTACGCTACACGATGTTTCGAAGGAATGAACTTTCCATCCCTAGAAGCACGGGTGAAGTGATTACTTATGAATGGGTCCGAACCCAAAAATAACAAAAATGTGCTAAAAATAAATAAAATCCGATAATAAAATTTTCCTTGTTTTCTTTTCCAAATCAAAATCTCTTACACGATCTTATCCCACTCCATTCCTGTTAAATTTGAAAATATAAAAATAATAATGAAACAAGATGTCTTTAATAAACATTTTCTTGATGTTCTTGTTCTTAGTACGGCCCCGATCCTTTTCCTTGTCTTTTCGCGGGGAAATGTCGAGCGGGCGGTTGGTCTTGAACTTTAAGAATGGCGTAAGCCTTGCACTTGATGAAAAGAGGGTGAAAGATGGAGCGATAATCGAGATTGACTCGGATTTCGCACCGGCGGGCCTACGATACGAAGAAAGTGGCTGGGTCCCGGTTGACCGAGAAGAACTGCCGGACATACGGTGATGAAAGTGGGTGGCCCAAGCCACCAATCCGGCGACAAGAGAAGAAAGACAAATATTGAAGAAGATAAGAAAATGAAGTACGTAGTCGCTACGGCGGAGGGCGGACTTGTCGGCGCCACGCCCGCGGAGATTCAAGAAGTTCGGAGAGCTACTCTCGCGGCAACGCAACGAAGAAATAAGAATCGCCGTATCCGTAAGATGTTGACAAAACTAGGCTGCGGATCGGCATGACGAGGCGATTGCTAATGTCGGTGCATACACTTCGAGGACACCGGTTCACCGGGAACCGGGAGAAAGGAGGCCGGCTCCTAGGATGACGGAAAGAACCGGAGAAATCTCACAAAAACCGAGAAGAAAGAAGGCTACTACGCCACCGGATAGAACCACCAGGTGATGCATGACCTTGTTGCGAAGCAACCCCGGGGATGTCCGACGGACATCATCCACGAGGAGCCGAGGTATGCGGGGAGAACGTGAAGGGATTGAACCTTATATCCCACAATATGTCACGAGGCCTCGCCATGCGCGGATCATTCCGGAATACGAGCTGGAGAGAATGCAAAATGTTGAAAAGAAAACCTTTGAATACTTTGAAAGGATTAGAGGCGAGAAGAATCGATATGCTTGGAGGGCCTCGAATTACATACGGACGTATTCTCGGAGTATGAGCGACGGCAAATCGTGGATTGCATCCGGGATTTGAAAAGGCTGAGCCGAGCGGGCCGCTGAGGAAAACACATACTCGAGCCCCGGAGATGGATGCCGGGGAAAGGAAGAATCACGATACAATGTGGATGCTTTGTTACAACTTTGCCGAAGACGGGGAAGGGAAACCCGCCGGGAATACTCCGTCATGGGCAAGTGGACCCGATGCCATTAGTCATCGAGAGAATGGTAAAGAGATTGATAACATGGAAGGTACTTGCCAGCGGACCGCATACCCAATAGCTGCATCATCGATATCTACGAAACGGGGTGATTGTATACCCCCACACATTGATCACCATGACTTTGTCGGACCTTTACTGCACGATCTCTTTTACGAGCGAGTGTAACATCATGTTCGGATCGACCTCCGGATAGCGAGGCCCGAGGTGAGTTCCGAGGGCCGGTGAAGATACCACTACCGGTAGGTTCCGTCATGATGCGAAGGGTAACGGAGCGAGATATCGCCAAGCATTGCATACCGAGAGTACCGGTAAAGAGGATTTCGGTTACGTTCGGAAGGATGGACGACGAGAAAGATACCTTACCATTTCCGACGGACCGGAGCTAGAAAGCCTCCGGCCTTACGAGCTGTGAGTTACATGGAAAATATCACACCTTCAATGTACATCCATACGGCATCCTTGCCAAGGATGGCTTGGAAGGTGATGTTATTGACCATGTATCCCATTATTCAGACATGGACTTTTGACAGATGCTTCTTTAGATGGATCAACAAAGATCATACACGATCCGTTTTGAGTCTACTTGGGTTGTATGATATATATTCCGGATCGAGTTGTACGATGTATCTTCTACATGATTGGAATGAAAGTGACCATGTCACATTTTTGGCCTTCACCTCTTTTGTGCAAATTGATTGGGAAACGCCATTAAAGTTAAATGAACTTCGAACAAAGAACAGAAAAGAAATAAAAAAAAAAGATAAAAGAAAACTTTCTAAAAAAAAAATCTAAAAAATGACAAACACCAAATTCACATGAACATTAAATGAATCAACAAAATAAAATTCGAATCATTAAAGGATAAACAAAATCAACAAGAATGTTAAATCGAATTCTCGATCAAACTTTAAATTTCATCTTCCAAATTTCAAATCGAATCTTAAATCAAATTTCAACCGAGTTCAAACTCATCATTTCAAATTTCAAATCTCAAATTCAATCTTTCCAAATTTCAAATCTCAGTCAAATTTCAAATTTCAAATTCGATCTTTCCAGATCTCACATCAAACCTTACATCGAATTCAAACCTTTGGGTCGAGGATTTTACATCCAAGACTGCACTTTGCTTTAGGATTCTCTTCCTACTTGCACTGAAATACATCAAATTCAAACTTTTGGGTCGAGGATTTTACATCCAAGACTGCACTTTGCTTTAGGATTCTTTTCCTGCTGCATCGAAATACATCAAATTCAAACTTTTGGGTCGAGGATTTTACATCCAAGCTGCCTCTGCTTTAGGATTCTCTTCCTATTGCACTTGAAATACATCAAATTCAAACTCTTGGGTCGAGGATTTTACATCCGAGCTACCTTCTGCTAGGATTCTCTTCCTACTTGCACTTGAAATACATCGAATTCAAACTTTGGGTCGAGGATTTTACATCCAAGACTGCCTTTGCTTTAGGATTCTCTTCCTATTGCCTTTGAAATACATCAAATTCAAACTTTTGGGTCGAGGATTTTATATCCAAGACTGCACTGCTTTAGGATTCTCTTCCTATTGCACTGAAATACATCAAATTCAAACCTTTGGGTCGAGGATTTTACATCCAAGACTGCCTTGCTTTAGGATTCTTTTCTACTGCACTCTGAAATACATCAAATTCGAACTTTGGGTCGAGGATTTTACATCCAAGACTGCCTTTGCTTAGGATTCTCTTCCTACTGCACTCGAAATACATCAATTCAAACTTTTGGGTCGAGGATTTTACATCCAAGACTGCCTTTGCTTTAGGATTCTTTTCCTATTGCATCTGAAATACATCAAATCGAACTCTTGAGGTTACGGATTTTACATCCGATACCGCATTATTACGAGGTCTTTCCTCATTGCAATGACTCAATCTAATCGATTCGATCTTCTTTTGGGGTTGAAGATGTTACATCTAAAACTTCAAAATTCCATTTTTTCATTCCAAATCAAATCCCTTCAAATTAATCTTGACAAACTTCAATCTAAATTAAAATTCCAAATTGAAATTTAAACTCACACATCATAACTTGAACATGAAACAAAACAAAATCTAAATTGAGATTTCTCCCATATCATGTGATTTGGGATTCACCTCCTTTTCCTTTCCCCAGGCGAGAGTTCGGGAATCTCCGAGTCTTAGAGATATACTTGGCACTCCCCAGGCGGAAACTCTTCTACTTCGTCCTAAGTTTGTTACTTGGACATACGTGTTGGTTTTGTTGATCGCTTCGGTCAACACCAATACGTGCGGTGTGCTCCGTCGGCTCACCACACCTATTGAGGGTCCATTTGTTGACCTCATTTTTGATGAGGTCTTCTCTTCTTCTCTTTAGTACTTAGGATCTAGCCTTAGGCTTTTCCTTTGACTATCTTAGAGGACTAGAATTGGGATCCACCTTTTAGAAATTCAAACCACTTCTTAACTCCCCTGCAAACTCCACAAACTTGACTATAGACCCCTAATCACCTAGAGGGTTGAAATCGAATGTGGAAGTTTAAAGGATGAGTTCTATAGGACTCTTTGGCCTTAGGACGCCTACAGGTGGCCTGGTGCAGTGAAAGGGCTGACTTACACATACACTACACCTATGCACTACACTTTCACACACCTCCTAAAACACACCCTTACGACTTGACTTCCCGACTCATGTAGGTGATTCACATGGATGGTCCTTAACACCTAAGCCTGCGGCTAAGAGGGTTAGGAACAACATGGTGAATGCCTCGAATGAGTCCCTTCATGGCTCATGTGGGCTTGATATGGCTTCATGGCTCAACAAAAAGGATTTCATTCCACTTACATCCACCCGATCTTCGATTTTCCAAATTTTCGATTTTTGACCCAGGGACCCTACACCCATCAACTCTACGAAATGCGCTTGAAACTACCCAAATTTCTCAAGAATTCCCAAATTACCCAAAATTCTCCAAAATCAATCCCAAACATTCCCACATCACTCAAACTGATCATCCATATCCAAAAATATCAAAAATCCCAAAATACCCCCAATACCTTCCAAATACCCAAAATACCCCTTTTGACCCAAAAATCCAAAAATTCAGAAAATTCCCAGAAAATTCCAGAAAATCCCAAATATTCCCAATTTCATTTTGTTCAACTACACCATGGGCCAATTTTGTCAATTTACCCCACTTTTATCAAAACCCCAATTTAACCCATTTTAACCCAAAGTAAACCCGATGTCGAACCTAACCTACCCAATTGACCCAAATTCTGATCCAATTCAATTCTAAACTTCAATTCAAGATCCCCAACACCAATCTAGACCAAAGACAAGCTTAATTTGATTGAAATTTGGGTCGATTTCACTTTTGGCCTTAAAGCCCGATTTGGACTATGACCCAAACCTAACCCGAATTCACCCGATTCAACTCCAATTAACCCCAAATCTTTTCTAAACCTTTCTTAACATCCCCATAAACAAAACACTAACATGATTTGCCCAAAACTTTGATCCAAACCCTACTCGAGTTCAACCCAAAGCTAAAAGGCCCATTTTGACCTAAACCCGAACCTAGCCCAGAATGAGCCCAGAATCCCAAAATCAAAACCCAACCAAAGCCAAAACCTCTTTGAAACACTCCCATAAACATTTCCCAACATTAATTTTACATCAATTTCAACCCTAGCCCAACATTGGCCCATGCTAGCCCATTTTGGCCCACCTTAGCCTCTTTACCAAAAAAGCCATATCCGACCCGATTCAAACCCAAATCACACCAAATTGACTCCAAACCACTCATGACACATCCTTAAACTAAACCCAACATTTATTTGGCATGGCCCTTTGCAAAATTTTCATCTAAAAGCCCACTTCTAAAGGACATTCAAAAGCCCATTCCAGACCGAACTCGAAAGCCCAAGCCCATCCTAAAGCCCACATTACAATCTCATCTCATCCTCACTTAATTAAAATCATCCCTAAGTCCTAAATCAGCAATCAAATCTTTCTAAACAAAGCCATATGACAAACCATCCAAATTTTACACCAAATGTCCAAAATTCTTAAAACCCATTTTCATGAAATTGAGTAAACTTTTCCACTAAGCCACATGGAGCCATGCATGAGCCATTCACAAGCCATAGGAAGCCATGAAAGTTTGGCATGTGATCAAGCCATTAATGGTAAAAGGAGGGGCTCCTTTTCTAACCTTTCATTAAGCCTTTTTACCTTAAGCATGTCACACTCTAAACCATGCTTTGCCACCTAATCCTTGATGGAGACTCCATCATTCTCTTTTGGGCGACCCAGCCGATCCTCTCGGCCCAAAATCGAGGCCATGGGGAGGTGCACCCAACCCAAACCGATGGGTTGACCAAATTGAAGCCAAAATGACCTCTTCCCCATTCCATTTTAATTCAACCACTTTACACATGGCGGTGGCCGATTGATTGCACAAACCTCTAACACGACCCACTGGACACGAGGGTGACCCATGCACTGTCGGCCAGCCACCCCGATCGCGGAAAACACCATGGCCGAAACCTTGGGAGGAGCGAACTTTGGAATTCTCCCTTGCTTGAGCTGCCCCATGCACTAGTGGTCACCATGGCTGTTCTTCTCCTCACCAGAGCAGGTGATCCCAAGCCACTAACTCCCCACAGGAGGCCCTCGAGCCATGCCTATTTAAACACCACCCCCTCGCGGCCATGAGAAGAGAGTTGCACAAACCTTGCCAAAGCTACGCAAAATTGTTCCGAGATCCCTCCTCATACACAGAGCACTTGATCCCCAGGTGAGATCCCCCTGCCATTTCCTCTCTGCGAGCTCGATTTCGGAGTTGAAATCCGAGCCCAAAACCGGGACACTCCCCACGGTGGACCAATCCCCAAATTGATTGATCCTACACACTCACCGGACCGAGGGAAGGTGTCTACCAGCAAAAGCCCCATCTCCGGGTCACCCGGTTGCTCCAGGACTCCAAGCTTTGTGATCGAGTCGTGGTCGAAGTTCAACCTAGACGATTCACTGAGACCGGAGACTTCATCCACAGCCTCCTGCGGCTCCGACGAACGTGCCAAGCATCTACGATCGAGGCTTCACCTCTCGGAGCTAAGGTATGAATTAATTCTTCATCCCGAGCTTACGGAGATTCTCCATTTCAAATGCCTTAATTGCGATGCATGTTTACCGTATGGATGTGTTCGTCTCTTGAGACGAATCCATAGAGCATAAGAACATAAAAATCTGTTGAGTATCGAGTGAGATCTTAAGGATTTAGTGTGGACGGCTCTCGGGTGAGGACACTTGGGGACGATGAACGGATGCGCGTCCATTTAATACACGCGCGGACGGACGGCTCGGATGGCGTCGGACCGGGGAGACGGTACGAGAACCGCGGGGCCCGGGCTGCGACTCGGATGGCGGCGTCGAATGGGAGCGCGCCACGCGGCGTTTCGGAGGCTGCCGAGGTTGACGCGGCGCCGCGTGGATAAATAGAAAAATAGGGTATTTTCTATTTATTTAATTCCCGAAACTTTGAAAATTCATATCTTTGTGTAGAAAAATCACAAAAATAAAATAAAAATACCCCCTTGCTCGGTGAACGAGAGGAGAATAATGTGGAAAAGAAATTAATTAATTTTGTCCAGTATTTTATTTTTAATTAATTATTTACTTCCTGCATTGTTTTAATTCTCCATGCATGTATACAATTCACCATGGCATGAGACCATAGGGCTTTTGAAGCCTGCGAACTTGGGAACATTCACTGAATTTTCCGAGGTCGGAGGCCATCTCTGTGAAAAGTTATTGATTTTTCAAATGCATGTTGCTGTTTTAAGTATTTTAATTTCAAAAATTAGCATGTTGTGAAATAAATTCTAGAAAAATTTGGTGATGTTCCTTATGACCAGAGAACCTTAGGAAAAATAGGATTTGAGTTAATTCACTTAGCTTAACCCTAATTGGCTTAAACACCCAAAATAGGTCTCTAATTAATTAGAGTTAACCATAGATCAAATTGACTTGAAATCAATTCTCCACTGACCTTTAGGATCAGAGGAACCCACCATAAAAATTTGAGGTCGATTGGACTTGGTTAGCCCCACTAATTGGGTTAATTAAGCCAGCTTAGCCATTTTAAACTTTAAAAATTCATAACTTTCAAAATATCTTTCAAAAATTCACCAAATTGGTTTTGGAGTCTCTCTGATATCAGGGGAGTTTAAGAAAATTAAAATTTCAATTTTCTAAAAAAGTTGATTTTTAATATTATTTTAATATTTTTAATAATTAAAAAATAATAAAAATCACAAAAATAATAAAATTCACCAAAATGTCATATTTTGAATTCTAATCACTTAAGAACAAGTCCCATATTTTTCCTAGGTCTATTTAGTGAGGTATTAATTTTTTAAAGCTCTAGGGTAATTTTAAAATTAAAAAAATGTATTTTCTAGCATTTTCACCAAAATAATTATAATAAATCAAAGAAAAATCAGAAAATTGCAAAGTTTGGTTCTCTGGAATCCTTGATATCAGAGAGAATTTTAAAAATTATAAAACTTATTTTTCAACATTTATTTTATTTTTAAATTAATTAATACTCCAGAATTTAAAATAATTCTAATAAATAAAATATAATTCAAAAAATTACAAAATTTGGTCCAAGTGGTCCTCTGGTCATTAGGAATGTCCCCTAATTTTCTTAAGGACAGAAACTTTCCCTTGGTCATGTTATTGAATTTTCCTTGGAAATTCCTATTTTCTACAAAAAATAATTATATAAATAAATTAAATACAGAAAAATCACATTTTCTCCTCTCATGTCTTCATTGACACATAAGTGAAGTCACATAAAAATTTCAAGTTCATTTGAGTTCAATTTAGTGAGTTATGAAATTATTAGGCTTAAAGGACAAAATGATAATTAAAATTTTAACCCTTAATTAAAACTTTAGGTTTAATAAAAAAATTAACAAGTAAAATATTTGATCCTAATCTGATTTGGATGATTGAAATTTAATAATTGAAGGGTAGAAACCCATTAAGCAATTTAAAATGCTTAAACTTTAATTAAATAATTAATTGAATTTGGAGGAATAATAAAATTGGAATTATTAAAATAGGGATATTATTAGGGAGAGATTTATTCTTTAATTTAAAAATCCCTAAATTAATCATCTCATTAATACTCAACTCTTAGTTAAAATGATGACTCAAATTTAAAATATTAAAAGACTTAATCATTAAATAAAAATTAAATCATTAAACTCTTTCAAAAATTTTCAATTAAATTAAATTAAATTAAGATTAAAAATTAAATTAAATTAAATTAAAATTAAATTAAATAAAATTAAAATTAAATTAAATTAAATTAAGAAATTAAATCAAATAAATTAAACTGAATTAAATTAAATCAAATCAAATTAAATTAAATAAATTAAATTAAAATAAATAAAATTAAATTAAATTAAATTAAATTAAATTAAATTAAATTAAATTAAATTAAATTAAATTAAATTAAATTAAATTAAATTAAATTAAATTAAATTAAATTAAATTAAATTAAATTAAATAAATTAAATAAATTAAATTAAATTAAATTAAAATTGAATTAAATAACCTCACTTAAGACATGAAGAAATAAATCTAAAATAACTTGAACACTATTCCAAACTTAAATCATTAATTTGAACTTAAATTTGGATCACAAATCATTAAATATCATTTGCCCTTAGGAGCCTTAGTTATCATAACTCCTAAGTAGAACATTAAAATGAAATGTTACTTCACTTATAGGACATTCAAATGTCATAGTTCACTGAGCAAGTTAACAAAACTTGAAAACCTCGGACGATTGATTCATTTACACAATTAAATTCATTTGGACTTAAAACAATCCTAGAAATATTGAAAAGATGTTTAAGATTTTTCTTAAGCACTTCCTCAATATGATAGGATATTTACAAGAACAATTGAACTTAATTGTTCTTTGATGAAGAAAATCGTCTTCGAACTAAAAACACGAGAGAACCTAGACGTCATAGGAAATGACTAGTTATAGGATTAGGAACTTGGTAGAAAACCAAAACCTTTCCCTTAGCTTTACCTAGGAACTTGCTTAAATATTCTAGCTGTGTTTTAAGTGCGGCTTGGGATGACGGGAAGACCCTCCGAGTACGCTTTTATTTTATTGCGAGTTCATTTTATTGCAAATGCACTTTATTTTTCTTGCATGATAAACAACAGTTGCATGAAAACCGACACCTTTAGGACGGAAACCAAAGCTGAAACCCATAACTAAATTAAAAGACATTACAAGATAAAATTCACCTCCACAACATTCCAAAATATAAGACAACTCAAAATTTAATCACAAACAGAACAACAAAACTACAACTACAACTAAATTAAAACGTCTCATTGAATGATCGGGAATACCTCGGATGATGTAACCCACGTGTTGCTAACGGGATTTCCGCGGTCTAAATGAAAGTGCGGAACTCATTTAGTTGAGTTTAGCAAATTCATACGGACTAAGTGAATTCGATGAAAATAACGGTGCGGGATGACGGGCACCGTGGGATCTTAATCGGTTCGTTTAATCAACTTTAAGATCCGTTTTAATTAAAACACAAAAAACACGTGGAAATTAAGACTTCTCTAAACCGGAACACTTCTTTCATCTCTTGATTTATAATTTCTAAAACTAAAACCTCTGCAACAACAAGGAGCTCGGAGCATGGTGGGCAGCACGGCCATCGTCGTCAGCAAAACTTGAACCTACTTCAGCAAAACTTTCTTAGTATTAAATAAACAAAGCCATAGGACTTCGAGGTAGTTTGCACTAGTGCAACATAAATCCTCGACTCTTCGTTAGGCATTTGCATTGCAAATTAAGCCCTAACCGGTCTTAGGATTCCGAGGTAGTCGTCCGATACGACATAAACCCTTATATCTTCTAGGCAATTTGTATGATTCTATCATATAAATATAAGCCCTAATTAACTAAATTGGCAAGATTAAAACATTAGATAAACATTAGGACTTTCCTAAATTCAAGCCAAACAATAGGATAGTCGGAAGATTACCGAAGTCCGCTTCGAATCCGTGATCTCTCCTACTTTTCTTCCTTTGAATTCCCAAAATAAAAATGTTCCAAATTTGATCCATTCCCTATTGAAATTCCAAAATCCAATCCTTTGAAAACCTTAAACTTTGAAATTCTTGAGAGCGGAATTATTGATTATTATCGAGAGTTTTCTTAGGTGATTCCCGTCACTTAAGATGTAATTAACTATAGGGGCTTGCCCTTATAGGGAACTTTAAGAACCGAGGTAATATAAACCCTGTTTAATGTTTTCATATTAAGCGAGGGAATTTGTCGGCTTATAAAATTGGTTCGCGGACCAAACGGATGTCACAAATCCTCCAGTTTATTTAACCGAGCCCCACCATCGAGCGGTGTGTCTATCCTCAGGGATAGATACACAGTTTGTGGTGCGGTGCTCGTTTATGTAAACTATTCGAGATGTGAGATCGGTTTGATTTCATATCTTAAAACTTTCAAATTTAAAATTATTTTCAAAATCAAATAGTACTTTCTAAACCATATATATATTTAAATTAAATTAAAAATTCGCCGACATATTTCTGTAGGCGACCCCCTTTTCAAAATAAAACACACAACCTAAAAAAATGCCGACAGAACATAAAGCTTATTGGGCGATAAAGGAGTTCAACTTTAATTTGAATAAAGCAAGAGAAAAGCGATTATTGCAATTAAATGAAATGGAAGAAATTAGAAACGAATCGTATGAAAATGCGAGAATTTATAAAGAGAAAATGAAGATGTTGCATAATAAGAAAATTTCAGGAAAAATTTTTGAGCCTGGACAAAAAGTATTATTGTTTAATTCTCGTTCCTGGAAAATTAAGATCTAAATGGATTGGACCCTATTTAGTTAAGAAAGTATACCATTATGGAGTTGTGGATATTAAAGATCCCAAAACAGAAAAATTTTTTAAGGTAAATGGAGTAAGATTGAAGCATTATTTGGGAGATATTAAGAAGATTTATAAAGAGGCTTATAAATTGAGTCAACCTGATTGAAGATTTACTTAAGTCGGGCTGACGACGTTAAACCAAGCGCTTTGTGGGAGGCAACCCATAATTATCTTGTGTTTTGAGTGTTTTTATGTTTTAATGTAAGGTTATGCCTCGATCATGATTAATTTTATATTACTTTAGAAAAATTTGATGCTCGTAAGTCTTTGTTGACTTAAGTGAAAATTATTTTGAAGTGTGTAAGATTTAAGAATTGGATCACTCTATTCTGAATATGAGTAAAAAGGAGATCAAGTTAACCTTCATTTTGATTGTATTTGAGTTTAAATTACTCTTACCAGTATAATTTACCTATCTTGGAGAACGAAATTTTGAAATTTGACGATTAGGCGAAACGAACTTGAACATAGTTCCGGCGCCTGGCGCCGGAGTCGGCGCCTAAGCGCCAGAATCATGCTATGTATCAATAGGTCTGGCGTCTAGGCGCCAGATTCGGCGCCTAAGCGCCGCGGTTACTGGGTCGTGCAAAAACTGAAAATTTTCAGTTTTTCACACGATTTTCCCCTATAAATTAACCAATCTTCTTCCCTAACCATCAAGCAATCAGAATT
>JAKZJZ010000114.1:0-84054 GCA_022702705.1 Papilionanthe hookeriana x Papilionanthe teres | reverse complement strand
ATTTTAATGGCCCTCTGCAAGGGTAAATCCTAAAAAGGTAGCTAGTGTTGACCTCATTTTTGATGAGGTCTTCTCTTCTTTTTAGTACTTAGGATCTAGCCTTAGGCTTTTCCTTTGACTATCTTAGAGGACTAGAATTGGGATCCACCATCTAGAATTTCAAACCACTTCTTAACTCCCCGCAAACTCCACAAACTCGATCTGTAGACCCCTAATCACCTAGAGGGTTGAAATCAAATGTGGAAGTTTAAAGGATGAGTTCCTATAGGACTTTTTGGCCTTAGGACTGCCCTGGGTGGCCTGGTCTGGTGAAGGGGCTGACTTACACACACACTACACTCATACAATACACTTTCACACACCTCCTAAAACCACACCCATACCTAACTTGACCTCCTGACTCATGTAGGTGATTCACATGGATGGTCCTTAACCCCTAAGCCCTTGGCTAAGAGGGTTAGGAACAACAATGTGGTCTGGCGACTCCGCTGGGGAGAATTCCTCTCTCCATTATAATCAAATAATTCTGCTTTCAAAAATCGGTAGTGTATCCATGTCCCTAATGGATCAAACTACCCTTCTTTCCGTTGGAATACTATGTTCATTTCTATCTTGAACAAGTATAGCCAACATTCTCTCGGATTTAGGAGCCACTCGTTTAAACACCCCTAAACGGAGAGGTTCCGAGATCCTTTTACCTCATTTCGAGGTGGGGTGGACCCCCAATAGGTGTTAGTTTAGGAGTGATCCTTCGAGTCGGGAAGTCTTGCTTAAGACTTTCTTTTCCTTTCGAATCGGATTCCTTACCTTCTCTACACCTTTCGAACATTCCGTTCTAAATAAACAAACCCTCTAATAAGTGATTCTTTTAACAAATAATTCCTTCTTATAAATACATGAACAAAGAATGCGTTCGGACTCTTTTCAATTCCTTTTCGTCCTAAAGAAAAGAAGCATAACTTGGGACCGACAACCGTAATCTACCTTGCGAAATGGAAGCCCCGAAACCGATTTTCTCCTTCACCAACGGATCTGGACTTCGCCGTCTATAAGGATGAACCGCCCGACAATGGGGTCATCCGATTTGGACAGGATTTGAAAACACGAACGTCAAAGTCACCGACGTCTCCCTCTTCGCACCGACGAACAAGGTATCCGAAGCCGAGGAACCACCGCTCGAGTTCAACCTTAGGTCGACCCAAGAGTTTCCTCCCCCGCAAAGGGTCCCGACTAGGAGGAGTACCGCCGTCCGCAGGAGGACCGTTCTCACTACCCCCACCGGTCTAGTTGTTTCGCACCTACCCCGACTTCGCCAAATCAAAGGGGAAAGGAATCCGTAACTATGATAAACTCCGTTACCGTGGAGGGTACGGATCTTCCCGTAAGACCTTCGTCTTCGAAATCGGGTCCGGCTCGAAGATTCCTTCGCCGACAAAGACCCAAAGAAGAAATAGAAATAGAAGGATCGCCGTGGAAGCCGTAGCCGCCGAGGTTGCCTTCCGGAGGAAATTCCGTAGTTGCCGCGAATATACACCGTTACCGTAATATACACCACCGCCTCGACTACATACCACTTTTGGGAGGAAGCAGGTTCCATCCCCTCTCCGCCGCAGAGGATGAGGAGAATGTTCGCAAGATTGCTGCCGCATTACCTCAGCCCGCATACTACAACGATAGCCGCAAGAAAAGAATCAGAACTACGCCGTTTGCTCGACTGCAAACTTTGGTAGAAAAGCTAGCGAAGAAGGAAAACTGCCCCGTGTCGGAAATTCTACGAAGGATAGGGCGGGTGCCGAGCCAAATCCCGTCTTCGGGCCCCGAGTAGAACCCGCCGTCATGATGAAAAGCCAAGCAAGAGAATGAAGGCTAGCCCGCCCGTCGTAGTATCGGGGTTACAGATTAGGGAGGATACCACCTTCCAGCATTTGGCCGATGGACCATCCGGTCGCTAGACCTTCCGCCGCTAGAAGGATGGTGTGGCGTCCCACTACGGGCGACTGAGATCGAAACAAGCAGCTCCGAGAAAGAAAGTCTCGCCAGGAGGCCGGAATCCGAAGAAAGTGCTACTCGCGATGAAGGGGACTCGTGAAAAAAGGACCCGGCAACCATCGCATGACAACCACAAAGATACACGAAAGCTCCGCTAGAAGATGCCATGGAAAAGTTGAGAACCGACATCCGACGGTTGGCAAAAGAAAGAGAAGAAAAGTTCGGAGATGAGATCGACTCATCGGAATTCATGGACAACAAATATGCGGAAATCAACATGGTTGAGACACGAGCTTCATCATCTTCTCAAGGTGCTCCCGCAGCCGCGAAAGAGAGGAGCCGGAACCGATGAAGAGACAGCTTCGGGAAAAGGACGACACGATCGCTCAAATGGCGAAGAGGATGGAAGAGATGGCCATAGCTCTAGCCACTCTCCAAAGTCAAGTACAACCACATAGAGAGACACCCCCAGAAGTCGTTCACCTCGTAGACGGAGGGAAGGAAATTACATCCGTCAATGGGGATGACCAGCTGAAAAAGGATACAACACAAAGTATGATCCCTGAAAAGGATATCAAGAACTTGGTAGAACAAGCAGGTGCGAGAAGCCCTAGCACAATCGAAGAACGGGACATCTATTCGGACGGGTAGACCTTACCCGGAAGAATTCGACGCTGTCCAATACCCAAAGGGCTTCGTACCACCTCTGTTTAAGACCTTCGACGGAACCGGGAACCCCCGACAGCATGTCGCACACTTTCGTGCCGCTTGTTGCAATGCCGGCGGGAGCGATGCGCTACTCTTCCGACGGTTCGTTAGCGAGCCTCGTCGGAATCGCCTTCGACCGGTATGCGAATTACCCAACGGATCCGTAAAGACATTCTCGTAGCTAGAGAGCCTCTTCATTAAGCGATTTGTCGGAGCTCAGCACCACATCACTATAGGTGATTTAGTGGTAGAGAAACAAAGGCCGAATGAAACTCTAGTGGATTACATACTTCGATGGAGAAATTTAAGTATGAAGTGTGAACCACAATCGCAAGAACAACATGCGATCGGCATCTTGCTTAAAAGCATTCACGGTCCGATAGCACTTCTCCTCAAGGGATTCACTATTAAGACTTTTGAGAAGTTGTTAAGCAAGGCCGAAGCTTGCAAGAAGAGGCGAAGCAATTAAGTTTTGCCGACAAGACGGACAAGCGTAAGCCGGTGAAGACTTTCGAAAAGAAATGCTGGGTCGTTGCGGCGAGTTGACAAAGGCAAACAACCGATGCAAATACCACCGTAACGGCCGCAGACAACCACAACAAAATTACCAAGCAACCCCGGTCCAGCTATCAGTCGTCTCCGCAAGTATGAACAACCGTCTCGCCCGCAACGTACATCGAGGGAGCTTCGAGCAGAGAATATCCGTTCAAAAATGAAGCAAGACCGAAGATGTTCCGTAGCTTAATGAAAACTCCGGATTTCCGACTGCCGTAGCCCAAAAGACCAGAGGAAGTCAACAGGAAAGGTGATCCCAACTTTTGCCCCTACCATCGGATGCTTGGGCACAAGATAGAAGACTGCATTACCTTCAAAAGTTGGCTCAACGACAACCTTCAGAAAGGAAATATAACAATCCCGAAGGAGTACATGAAGGAACCCCGTAAAGGAGGTTCCGTCAATGTTATCTCAACCGATCCCGTCATTCCGATAGATCCCTATGCAACCGACGATGGATGGACTACCGCTCGGACGAGATCTTCGAAGAAGATTTTAGACAACATCCGAACCGCTTCGGTGCGAGCTTCAACTCGAGTTCGAGACCCGTTAAGCCGGTACTATCACTTGCGATGGAAGAGCCACCTCGACAGGAGACAATCGAAGAGAAGAAGAAAATCGACGAAGAAGAGGGGACCGAGACTCCTAAGGCTGGACTAGGGGCCGCTTATCCTAGGATAGTTGTTTCCGATTCGGGGGAGAAATCCCTCGAACCTCTCGATTTTGTATGATTATCTGCTCACTTCGGTGGGATCATATAATGATAAGGGTGATGGCGTTGGCTACGTTTTGACTGTTTCTAACGATTACGTAACTAGCGACAATCCGGGCGTCGATTTCGATACCAATAACAATTCTCAAATCATACATGATCTCAACGATCACAATGACGAAGAAGGCATCCATCAAGGAGGCTACGAGAGCTCAACAAGCAACGGCTCTATCTGTGAGTTTCGAGGAGCTCCAGTTACAATAGAGTTAGAGCCTTCGTATTTGGAAGATAATCCGGAAGAGCTAGTCATTCCGATTCAGGAGGAGACACCGACAAACTCAATACTAGATTCGAAGAAATTACGAAGTCAACCTAAGAAGTGGAAAAGTTCTACCTCCAAGAATGGGTCCAAAAGACAAAGGAAAGCGTGTGGTTGTTCAAGAAGAACCAACCCCGGCGGAAGACATACCCATTCGAGAAGAAGCCGAGACACAGGAGAACAAAGTGGACTACAACGTGCTAGCCCATCTTAGGAAACTACCGGCTAACCGAGCATCTACGATGCTCTCATCTTATCAAAGGAGATGAGAGAAGCTCGATCAAGGCCTTACTTGATCCGGAAATTTGCTTAGCTCAAATGGCCGGAGATTCCTTGGATGAGGTTTGCTCGTTAAAGGAACAACGAGGTGTTACCTTCACGTGACAATGACCTACTACTTGGGATGCCAGATCACAACCGACCGTTGTACATTTCGGTTACAATCGGGAAGTTTACGCTCTCCGCAGTATTGGTGGATCCAGAGCATCAATCAATATAATGAGTCTTCGAACACTAGCATACTTGGAAATTGATGCTCGTGAGCTCGAGGCCGACAAAATGTTATTAAGAGGATTCAACCGTAAAGGAGAAAGAGCCCTCGGGTCAATAACGCTATCGATGAAGACCGGTGATTTAGCAAAGACAACCGCAAAATTTCATATAATCGATTCAGAAACATCGTTCAACGCTCTACTGGGCCGACCATGGATACATGAAAACAGGATGGTACCATCATCTCTACACCAGTGCATCAAGTACTACGATGGAGGGGAACAGTGCATCAAAGGAGACTTACAACCATTCTCCGTACATGAAATTGGAATCCATGAAGATGCAGCTTATTATGCACCGCCAAAGAAAACAATCTTCTCCAGAGATACCATAACAAATGAAGCAAAGAAAGTTCAGGACAACGAAGAACCTGAAGTTCTAGTCCAACAGTCACTCACCACTCCCTTCCGGCGAGATGGTGAAGGTTTCTCCACAACTCGCATCCGAGGTCGAGGCCGGGGACGAGGCCGTGGTAGAGACACTAGGACAATCGGACGTAAGAAACCAACCATCAATGTTGATTGGGATGATAGTTCCGAAGAAGAAAAAGAAATCAAGCAAGAAGCAAGCAACAATAAGTCGAAAGAAGCCGCAATACAAGATCTCCCTCGAAGATGAAAAGAACGAAGAATACAAATCAATGTACGAGAAGATTAACCACTACGTACATACTATGACCCTAACTCCGATCCATTCTAATAAGATCGAGGGTATGGAGGTCAAAGAGGTACGTAGTGACTGGTGCAAAGCCGATCAAATTCTACCGTGGTGCTTCTTCCTCCAAAACCGAAAATAATGTACAATTCGAAGATGTCACTTCATCGAATTAATGGAATTACCTTTTGAGTGGTACTCTCCCCGTGTTCAAAATTTAATTCAACGTGGTTTCTTACCTCGACAATGGACAAAAGGCCAATCACAACATTTTGAAAAGTTATGGAATAACTCCGCCGTCCTCCCAATTCAAAGTATGGACTCGGATTCGGCACGCAGGGTCGACTGACGATACCGAATTTTGCTTGGTTGTCACTCGCAAATCCAATGAAAACCGCATGGAAACTACAGACAAACTCGAAGATTTACAAATTGGAGACGCTCCACCGTAATTCGAAGAAGAAATCAAATCTACAATAGATGAGTTAACGGAAGTTAACTTGGGTACTAGCGAAGAGCCTAGACCTACCTTTGTTAGCTCCTTACTCAATAAAGAAGACTCCGAAGAAATAATCAAGTTATTAATGGAATTTAAAGACTGTTTTGCTTGGAGCTACGATGAAATGCCAGGATTAGCCCCAGAGGTTGCAGTCCATAAGTTAGGAGTGGATCCTACTTCTTTCCAGTCAGACAAGGTCCCAGAAGAATGCGTCTGAAAATCGAACAACAAGTCATAGCCGAAGTTAAAAAGCTAATAGACGCTAAATTTGTCCGTGAAGAACAATACCCGACTCGGCTAGCCAACGTAGTGCCAGTCGTAAAGAAGAATGGTCGGATCAAAATTTGTGTGGACTTCGGAGATTTAAACAAGGCATGTCCAAAAGATGAATTCCCTCTACCGATTCCAGAACCGATGATCGATATTGCTTCGACACATGAAATATTCTCATTCATGGATGGATCTTCGGGATACAACCGGATAAAAATGGCTCCGTAAGATGAAAAGCTTACGAGCATTCGTAACGCCGATCGGAGTATTTTGCTACACGGTGATGCCATTCGGACCGAAGAACGCGAGAGCAACTTACCAAAGAGCAATGACAAGAATTTTTGATGATCTCATCCACAATCAAGTCGAGTGCTACGTGGACGATGTCGTCATCAAAAGCAAAGTAAAGGAAAACCACTCGTATGATTCGAGAATTGTTTTCGAACGATTAAGACAATTTAACCTTAAGATGAATCCCTTAAAATGCGCCTTCGGCGTCACCTCCGGAAATTCTTAGGATTCGTTGTCCGACATCGTGGAATTGAAATCGATCCGGAGAAGATTAAAGCTATCTTAGAAATGCCGCCTCCCAAAACCTTAAAACAACTACGATCTTTTCAAGGGAAGCCGGCATATCTTCGACGCTTTATCTCAAACTCCGTCGGGTAGGTGTCACCTTTCTCGGCACTAGTTAAAAAGGACGCCAAATTTATTTGGGAAGAGAAATGCCGTAAAGCCTTCGAAGACATTAAACAATATTTAATGACACCTCCTGTCTTAGCAGACCCCAGTCTCGGTGTAGACCGCCGATACTTTACACCGCGGCTTTAGACGACTCTCTCGGAGCCCCGTTAGCCTGTGTCAATGATGAGGGTAAAGAAAATGCTCTTTACTACTTAAGCCGTCGTTTACTCCCGACGGAAGTAAGGTATCCCGCAATCGAAAAGCATTGTTTGGCCCCGATCTTCGCCGCTCAAAAGCTCGTGCACTACATGCTTTCTCATAAGGTCAACTTGATTTCGAAGTTTAATCCATTGCAATACTTGATGACTCGTCCAACACTTTCCGGCGTACTTGCCGGATGGTCAATGATATTATTGCAATTCGATATAACTTTCGTGCCTCCGCGTGCCGTAAAGGGACAAGTCTTAGCAGACTTCCTCGCAAGCACACCCTTTGCCGGCCGAATCTCCTCTCAATGACGATCCGCCGGATGAACAAATAATGAGCCTAGAAGACCCCGATGATCGACGTTGGGAATTGTATTTCGACGGAGCATCTTCAAGCACACAAAGACGAAGAATCGCAAGTGATAGTGCCCGTGAAGGCAGGAATCGGGCTAATCTTTATAACACCGGAGCGGGGATGTTAAGATACTCCTACCACTGACGAACCGTGTACAAACAACGAAGCGGAATACGAGGCCCTCATAACGGGACTGGAATTAACTATTCAAATGGGGATAACGGACATCAACATCTACGGGGATTCACAAGTTAATCATTCAACGGATCGCGGACAATACAGGATTTTTAAACCAAGACTCGAACAATACTTCCAAGTATGTCATACAATTGTTGGAACAGATTCCAAATGTGACAATCTACAAAATTCCTAGAAAAGAGAATGCTTTAGCAGATGCTTTAGCCCGTCTCGCAAAAGAATTTGCCCGTTTGCAAGATGAATCGCTGGAAGTGTCGGTTCACGGACGTCGAGTCCTATCACAACTTGACATGACATGATACACAAATCGAAAAAGAAAAAGAATCGATTAGCAGTGATGACGAAAAACACGGAAGATCGGCGACGACCATTGATGAACTACCCGCAAACAGGAAAGCTACCGGACGATAGGTCGCTAGCCCATCGGATCAAGAAAAGAACTCTGTCCTACGCATTAATAAACAACACATTATACGTGAAGGTCTTTTGATCAAATGTGGCTAAGGTGCCTAAGCGGGTCCGAGGCCCGTGAAATTGTTAAAGAGGTGCATTCGGGACTCGTGGCGCTCACCGATCGGGTCCAAAAATGAAGATGAAAATTAAAAGACTAGGGTACTACTGGCCCTCGATGATGACCGACTGCATGAAAATCGCCAAGAGCTGTCACCAATGCCAAGTGCACGGGGTGGTTCTACACCAACCTCCAAATGTGCTACACCCGACAATTGCGTCGTGGCCGTTTGAATGTTGGGGCACAGATATAGTGGGTCCAATAGAACCACCATCTTCGAAAGGACATCGTTTCATTCTTGCGGCTACGCATTACTTTTCCAAGTGGGTAGAGCGCTCCACTTAGAGAAGTGAAAGCACACCACGTGCTCGCAGCTTTTCAAGAACCAAGTTGTCTACCGTTTCGGAGTGCCGCGCAGATCATCTCGGATAATGGGTCAGCATTCGAAGCACACAAATCAACAATTTTGTCGTGAGACACGGAATCGACCGGCGATACTCGACAATTTACTACCCAAGAGCAAACGGTCTTCGCCGAGGCTTTTAATAAAACTCTCGTTCAAATCTTAAAGAAAACCCCGGACGATAATAAGAGAAATTGGCACGAGAAATTGTTAGAAGCCTTATGGGCCTACCGGACAACTTTCGGAACCCCTACTCAAGCTACACCTTACGCTCCGGTGTATGGGTCCGAGGCAGATGTTACCTTTAGAGGTTCAGCTTCCTTCACTCGGAATTGCAATCGCAAATAAGATCACGACGAAGAAAACGCCAGATTACGACTCGAAGAATTAGAAAGCTTGGAAGGGAAAAGACTTGCAGCGCAACAGAATTTAGAACTATATCAAGCTAAGATGGTTCAAGCCCATGACAAACCGGGTCCGCCCAAGAACCTTCAAAGTTGGTGATTTAGTTCTCGTTCTCAAGAGACCTATTCTCGCACACCGCAAGATAGGAGGAAAATTTGAACCCACTTGGGAAGGACCGTTTCGTGGTCAAGCAAGTATACTCGGGAGGTTCCTACCAGCCTAGTGAATTGCCGGGAGAACGACATATGCTTCCAATCAACGGACGATACTTGAAAAAAATATTACGCTACCCGATGTTTCGAAGGAATGAATTCTTCATCCCTAAGAAACACGGGTGAAGTAATTACTCGTGGTTGGGTCCGAACCCAAAAATAATAAAATGTGCTAAGATAAATAAAATCATGATAATTAAGTTTTCCTTGTTTTCTTTTTCAAATCAAAATCTCTTCCCTCATCTTATCCTACTTCATTCCCGTTAAATTTCAAAATATAAGAATAATAAAAAAATGTATCTTTAATAAACATTTTCTTAATGTTCTTGTTCTTAGTACAGCCCTCGATCCTTTTCCTTGTCTTTTCGCAGGGAAATGTCGAACGGGCGGTTGGGTCTTGAACTTTAAGAATGGCGTAAGCCTCGCACTCGATGAAAAGAGGGTGAAAGATGGAGCGATAATCGAGATTGACTCGCATTTCGCACCGGCAGGCCTACAAGTACGAGGAAAGTGACTGGGTCCCGCTTAACCGAGAAGAACTACCCGGCGGACAAGTGATGAAAGTGGGTGGCCCAAGCCACCAATCCAACAACAAGAAAAGAAAAGCAAACACCGAAGAAGACAAGAAAATGAAGTCCGTAGTCACTACAGCGGAGGGCAGGCTTGTCAGCGCCGCGCCCGCAAAGATTCAAGAAGTTCGGAGGGCTACTCTCACGCCCACGCAACGAAGAAATAAGAATCGCCGCATCCGTAAAATGTTAACAAAACTAGCCGCGGACCAGCGCGACGAGACACTCGCTAATGCCAAGCACTCACATTTCAAGGACACCGGTTCACCAGAACTCGAAGAAAGGAGGCCAGCTCCTAGAATAACAGAAAGAACCGTGGAAATCTCCGGAAGATCGAAGAAAGAAGGCTACCACGCCACCGGATAGAACCACCAAGCAGGTGCATGACCTTGTCAGCGAAGCAACCCCGGGGATGTCCCGACGAGCATCATCCCCGAGGAGCCGAGGTATGCGGGGAACGTGAAGGGATTGAACCATATATCCCACAATATGTCACAAGGCCTCGCCATCCGCGGATCATTCCGAATACGAGCCGGAGAGGATGCAGAATGTCGAAAAGAAAACTTTCGAATACTTCGAGAGAATTAAAGGAAGAAGAATCAACATACTAGAAGGCCTCGAGCTACACACCGACGTATTCTCGCAGTATGAACAACAAGAAATCGTGGACTCGTATCCGGATCCGAAAAGAATGGGCCGAGCGAGCCGCCCGAGGGAAAACACATACTCGGAACCCCGGAGATGGATGCCGAGGAAAGGAAGAATCACAATACAATGCGGATGCCGCTACAACTTCGTCGAAGACGAAAAGGAAACCCACCGGGAATACTTCGTCATGGGCAAGTAGATCCGATGCCATTAGTTATCAAGAGAATGGTAAAAAGATTGATAACATGGAGGGTACCGCCAGCAGATTGCATACCCAATAGCTCGCATTATCAACATCTACAAACAGGGTGACCGCATACCCCCACATATTGATCACCACGACTTCGTCGACCTTCTCGCACGGTCTCTTTCTTGAATGAGTGCAACATCATGTTCGGATCCGACCTCCGGATAGCAGGCCCGGTGAGTTCCGAGGGCCGAGAAGATACCTTTACCGGTGGGTTCCGTCATGATACCGCAAGGTAACGGAGCAGTATATCGCAAAGCATCGCATACCGTGGGTGCCGAGAGAGCGAATCTCGCTTACTTTCGGGAGGATGGACGACAACAGAAATACCTTACCATTTCCAACCGGATCCGGAGCTAGAGAACCTCCGCCTTACGAGTCGCGAGTTACATGGGAAATATCACACCTCCAATGTACATCCAGCCGGCATCCTTGCCAAGGATGGCTTGGAAGGTGATGTTATTGACCATGTACCTCACTATTCAGATATGGATTTTTGACAGATGATTCTTTTGATGGATCAACAAAGATCATACACGATCCGTTTTGAGTCTACATGGATTGTATGAAATATATTCCGCATCGAGTCGTACGACGTATTTTCAACATGATTGGAATGAAAGTGACCATGTCACGTTTTTGGCCTTCACCTCTTTTGTGCAAATTGATTGGGAAACGCCATTAAAGTTAAATGAACTTCGAACAAAGAAACGTAAAAGAAAAAAGAGAATAAAAGAAAACTTTCTAAAAAAAAAAAAAAATCTGAAAAATGACAAACACCAAGTTCACATGAACATTAAATAAACAACAAAATAAAATTTGAACCATTAAAAGATAAACGAAATCAACACAAATCTCAAATTCAATCTTTCCAAATTCCGAATCAAATTCCATCCTTCCAAACTTCAAAATCAAATTCTCAATCAAATTCCAAATCCACTCTCGATCAAATTTCAAATTTGATCTTCCCAAATCTCAAATCAAATTCTCAATCAAAATCCAAATCCAATCTCGATCAAGTTTCAAACTCGATCTTTCAAATTTCAAATCAAATCTTAAATCAAGTTTCAATCGAGTTCAAACTCATCCTTCCAAATTTCCAAATTTCCAAATTCAATCTTTCCAGTGCTTCAAGTCTCAATCAAATTCAAATTCAATCTCTATCAAATCTCAAATCCGATCTTCTAGATCATACATCAAAATTCAAAACTTTTGGGTCGAGGATTTTACATCCAAGACTGCACTGCTTTAGGATTCTCTTCCTATTGCACTGAAATACATCAAAATTCAAATCAAACTTTTGGGTCGAGGATTTTACATCCAAGACTGCACTGCTTTAGGATTCTCTTCCTATCGCACCGAAATACATCAAAATTCAAAACTTTTGGGTCGAGGATTTTACATCCAAGACCGCACCGCTTTAGGATTCTCTTCCTCTCGCACCGAAATACATCAAAATTCAAAACTTTTGGGTCGAGGATTTTACATCCAAGACCGCACTCGCTTTAGGATTCTCTTCCTATTGCACTCGAAATACATCAAATCAAACTTTTGGGTCGAGGATTTTACGTCCAAGACCGCACCGCTTTAGGATTCTTTTCCTATCGCACCGAAATACATCAAATCAAACTTTTGGGTCGAGGATTTTACATCCAAGACCGCATCGCTTTAGGATTCTCTTCCTATCGCACCGAAATACATCAAAATTCAAAACTTTTGGGTCGAGGATTTTACATCCAAGACCGCACCGCTTTAGGATTCTTTTCCTATCGCACCGAAATACATCAAATCAAACTTTTGGGTCGAGGATTTTACATCCAAGATCGCACTCGCTTTAGGATTCTCTTCCTATCGCACCGAAATACATCAAAATTCACAACTTTTGGGTCGAGGATGTTACATCCAAGACCGCACTCGCTTTAGGATTCTCTTCCTATCGTATCGAAATACATCAAAATTCAACTTTTGGGTCGAGGATGTTACATCCAAGACCGCACTCGCTTTAGGATTCTCTTCCTATCGCACCGAAATACATCAAAATTCAACTTTTGGGTCGAGGATGTTACATCCAAGACCGCACCGCTTTAGGATTCTCTTCCTATCGCACCGAAATACATCAAAATTCAACCTTTTGGGTCGAGGATTTTACATCCAAAACCGCATCGCTTTAGGATCATTTCCCTATCGCAATGAAATACATCAAAATCAAACTCTTGAGGTTAAGGATTTTACATCCAACACCACTTTGCTCCGAGATATCTTCTCATTGCAACGATTCAATCTAATCAATTCAATTTTCTTTCGAGGTCGAAGATGTTACATCTAAAACCTCGAATTCCAATTTTCATTTCAAATCAAATCCTTCAAATTAATTTCGACAAACTTCAATCTAAATTGAAACTCCAAACTAAAATTTAAACTCACACATCAAAGCTTAAATTGAAACAAAATAAAATCTAAGTCGAAATTCCCCGCATCATGTGATTTGGGATTCACCTCCTTTTCCTTTCCCCGGCGAGAGTTCAAGAATCTCCGGTTTCGGAGATATACTCGACACTCCCCAGCTAGAACTCTTCTACTTCGTCCTAAGTTCGTCACTTGGACATCCGTGTTGGTTTTGTTGATCGCTTCGGCCAACACCAATACGCGCGGTGTGCTCCGTCACTCACCACACCTATTGGGGTCCATTTGTTGACCTCATTTTCGATGAGGTCTTCCTTTCTTCTTTTTAGTGCTAGGATCTAGCCTTAGGCTTTTCCTTTCGACTATCTTAGAGGACTAGAATTGGGACCCGCCTTTTAGAAATTCAAACCACTTCTAAACTCCCCGCAAACTCCACAAACTCGACTATAGACCCCTAATCACCTAGAGGGTTGAAATCAAATATGGAAGTTTAAAGGATGAGTTCCTATGGACTCTTTGGCCTTAGGATCGCCTCGGTGGCTCGGTCCGGTGAAGGGGCCGACATACACTACACTTACACACTACATTTCCACACACTTCCTAAAACCACACCCATACCCAACTTGACCTCCCGACTCATGTAGGTGATTCACATGGATGGTCCTTAACCCCTAAGCCCTCGCGTAAGAGGGTTAAGAACAACATAGTGAATGCCTCAAATGAGTCCTTCCATGGCTCATATGGGCTTGAAATGGCTTCATGGCTCAACCAAAATGATTTCACCCCACTCAAATTCACCCAATCTTAAATTTCCCAAATTTTCAATTTTTGACCCCCGAGACCCTACACCTACTAAACCTACCCAAAACCCTTGAAATTACCCAAATTTTTGCAAAATTTCCAAATTACCCAAAATTTTCCAAAATCAATCCCAAACATCTCCAAATCACTCAAATTGATCATCCATACCAAAAAATACCAAAAATTCCAAGAAAACCTCCCAATACCCTCCAAATACCCAAAATACCCTTCTTGACCCAAAAATCCAAAAATTCAAAAAATTCCCAGAAAATTCCAAAAAATCCCAAATATTCCCAATTTCATTTTGTCCAACTACACCATGGGCCAATTTTGTCAATTTACCCTACTTTTGTCAAAACCCCCAATTTGACCCATTTTAATCCAAAGTGAACCCAATGTCAAACCAAACCTACCCAATTGACCCCAATTTTGGTCCAATTCAATTCTAAACTTCAATTCAACATCCCCAATACCAATCTAGACCAAATCCAAGTCCAATTTGATTGACATTTGGATCCAATTCCACTTTTGACCTTAAGGCCCATTTTTCGACCTAAGCCCAAACCTAACCCAAATGAACCCAAACCCCAAAAATCAAAGCCCAACCAAAGTCAAAACCTCTTTGAAACACTCCCATAAACACTTCTCAACAATAATTCTACATCAATTTCAACCCTAGCCCAACATTGGCCCAACTTGGCCCACTTGGACCTATATTGGCCCATTCACCAAAAGAATCCAAATCCAACCCAATTCAAGCCCAAACTACCCCAAATTTGCTTCAAGTTACTCATGACACATCCATGAGCTAAAACCAACAACTATTTGGCCCAAACTTCTACAAAAATTCCCATCCATGAACACATCCTTAAACTTAAAAGCCCACTTCCCTTAAACCCTTCTAAAAGCCCATTTCCTTCAAAATTCAAAAGCCCAAATCTACCCTAAAGCCCACATGACATCTCCATTTGTCATCCATTTAATTAAATCCATTACCTAAGTCCTAAAATCATCATTGAATTATTCCAAATGAAGCTTCATCCAAATTCCCATCAAATTACCAAAAATTTCTTAAAACCCATTTTTATGAAATCGACTCAACTTTCTCCAAGCCAAAGACAAGCCATGCAAGCCATTGACAAGCCACATGAAGCCATGGGAGGCTTGACATGTGACCATGCCATTAATGGTAAAAGGAGGGGCTCCTTTCCTAATCTTTCATTAAGCCTTTTTTACCTTAAGCATGTCACACACTAAACCATGTTTAGCCACCTCATCATGGATAGAGACCACACCACTCTCTCTTGGTTGACCCAACTGATCCTCTCAGCCCAAAATCAGGCCATGGGGAGGTGAACCAAGCCCAAAAGGTGGGTTGACCCATTTGGACCCAAAATAGGCTCATCCCCCATTCCATTTCAATCCAATTCCTTTACACATGGCAATTGCCAATTGATTGCACAAACCTCCAGCCCTGACCCACCTGACCCTGAGGGTGACCCATGCCTGGCCGGCCGGCCACCGTGCCGCCGGAAAACACCATGGCCGAGAGCTCACATGTGAGCCAACATTGAAATTCTCACTTGCCGAGCCGCCCCATCCCTAGTGGTCACCATGGCCGATCTTCTCCTCACCAGAGCAAGCTGATCCCAAGCCCTAACTCTCCCCGGAGGCCCTCCACCCTCTCCTATTTAAACTCCACCCCTCTCGGCCATGAGGGGAGCCGAGCACAAACCTTGCCAAAACTCGCCAAAATTGTTCCGGCACCCTTCTCCACTCTTAGAGCACTTGATCCCCAGGTGAGATCCCCCTGCCATTTCTCCTCTCGTAAGCTCAATTTCGGAGTTGAAATTCCACCCAAAACCGGGACACTTCTCCACGAGTGAGCCAATTCCCAAATTGATTGGCTCTACACCTTCACCGGACCAAGGGAAGGTGTCCACCATCAAAAGCCCCATCTCCGAGCCACCCGGTTGCTCCAGCCTCCAAGCTTTGTGATCGGGCTTGGTCGAAATCATATCCGGACAATTCCCAGCACCAGGAGACTTCATCCGGAGCTTGCTGGGACCCAATCGAAGGTGCAACAACTCTCGGATTGAAGCCACACTTCTCCGAGCTAAGGTATGAGTTAACTCTCCATCCCGAGCTTCCGGAGATTCTCCATTTCAAATGCCTTAGTTTCAATGCATGTTAGCCGTATAGATGTGTTCGTCTCTTCAAGACGAATCCATGAAGTATAAGAACGTAAAAATCCATTGAGAATCGAGTGAGATCTTAGGGATTTAGTGTGGACGGCTCTCGGGTGAGAACACTTGGGGACGATGAACGGATGCCGTCCATTCGATACACGCGCGCACGGACGGCCAGGATTGCGTCGGACCAGGAGACGGTACGAGAACCGCGGGGCCCGGCTGCTGACTCAGGTGGCGGCGTCGAATGGGAGCGCGACGCGTGTGCGTTCGGAGCTGCCGAGGTTGACGCGGCGCCGCGTGGATAAATAGAAAATTAGGGTATTTTTTTATTTATTTAATTCCCTAAACTTCAAAAATCCATATCTTTGTGTAGAAAAATCACAAAAATAAAATAAAAATACCCTCTTGCTCAGTGAACAGAGGAGAATAATGTGGAAAAGAAATCATTTAATTTCATTAAGTATTTTATTTTTTATGATTTATTTACTCTCTGCATACATTTAATTCTCCATGCATGTATACAATTCACCATGGCATGAGACCATAGGGCTTTTGAAGCCTCTGAACTTGGGAACATTCCCTGAATTTTCCAAGGTCAGAGGCCATCTCTGTGAAAAGTTATTTATTTTTTCAAATGCATGTTGCTGTTTTGAGTATTTTAATTCCAAAAATTAGCATGTTGTGAAATAAATTCTAGAAATATTTGGTGATGTTCCTTATGACCAGAGAACTCTAGGAAAAATAGGACTTGAGTTAATTCACTCAGATTAACCCTAATTGGCTTAAACACCCAAAATAGGTCTTTAATTAATTAGAGTTAACCAGGCATCAAATTGACTTGAAATCAATTCTCCACTGACCTTTAGGATCAGAGGAATTCACCATAAAAATTTGAGGTCAATTGGACTTGGTTAACCCCACTAATTAGGTTAATTAAGCCACTTAGCCATTTTAAACTTTAAAAATTCATAACTTTTAAAATACTTTTCAAAAATTCACCAAATTGGTTTTGGAGCCTCTCTGATATCAGGGGAACCTAAGAAAATTAAAATTTCAATTTTCTAAAAAAGTTAATTTTTAATAATATTTTAATATTTTTAATAATTGAAAAATAATAAAAATCACAAAAATAATAAAATTCACCAAAATGTCACATTTTGAATTTTAATCACTTAGGAACAAACCCCACATTTTTCCTAGGTCTATTTAGTGAGATATTGAATTTTAAAGCCCTAGGGTAATTTTAAAATTAAAAAAAATGTATTTTCTAGCATTTTCACTAAAATAATTACAATAAATCATAGAAAAATCAGAAAATTGCAAAATTTGCTTCTCTGGTTTCCTTGATATCAGAGAGATTTTTGAAAAATATAAAATCCATTTTTCAACATTTATTTTATTTTTAAATTAATTAACACTCCAAAACTCAAAATAATTATAATAAAAATAATATAATTCAAAAAATCACCAAAATTGGTCCAAGTGCTTCTCTGGTCATTAGGAATGTCCCCTAATTTTCTTAAGGACAGAAACTTTCTTTTGGTCATGTTATCAAATTTTCCTTGAAAATCTCTATTTTCCACCAAAAATAATTATATAAATAAATTAAATACAGAAAAATCACATTTTCTCCTCTCATGTCTTTATTGACATATGAGTGAAGTCACATAAAAATTTCAAGTTCATTTGAATTCAATTTAGTGAGTTATGAAATTATTAAGCTTAAAGGGTAAAATGGTAATTAGATTTTAATCCTTAATTAAAACTTTAGGTTTAATAAAAATTTAACAAGTAAAATATTTGATCATAATCTGATTTGGATGATTGAAATTTAAATAATTAAAGGGTGGAAACCCATTAAACAATTTCAAAATGATTAAACTTTAATTAAATAATGGATTAAATTTGGAAGAATAATAAAATTGGAATCATTAAAATAAGGGATATTTATTAGGAAGAGATTTATTCTTTAATTTAAAAATCCCTAAATTAATCATCTCATTAATATTCAACTCTTAATTAAAATGATAATTCAAATTCAAAATATTAAAAGACTTAATCATTAAACTAAAGTCAAATTATTAAACTCTTTCAAAAATTTCAATTAAAATTAAAAATAAAGTAAATTAAAGATAAATTAAATTAAAATTAAATTAAATTTAATAATTAAATTAAATTAAGACAAATTAAATTAAATTAAATTAAATTAAAATTAAATTAAATTAAATTAAACAATTAAATTAAATTAAATTAAATTAAATTAAAATTAAATTAAATTAAATTAAACAATTAAATTAAATTAAATTAAATAATTAAAATTAAATTAAATTAAATTAAACAATTAAATTAAATTAAATTAAGTAATTAAATTAGATTAAATCAAATCAAATTAATTAAATACCAAATCAAATTAAATTGAACTATGTTAAATTAAATCAAACTCAATTAAATTAAATTAAATTAAATATAAAACAACTTGAACACTATTCCAAATTTAAACCCTTTAACTTAAATCAAATCATTTGAATACCAATTTACCCTTGAAAGTTTTAGTTATCATAACTCCTAAACGAACATTAAATGAAATGTTACTTCACTTATAGGATATTCAAATGTCCTAGTTCATCGAGCAAGATAACAATAAAACTTGAAATTCTTGGACGATTAATTCATTTGTATAATTAAATTCATTTGGACTTAAAACAATCCTAGAAATATTGAAAAGATGTTTAAGATTCCTCTTAAGCACTTCCTCAATATGATAGGACATTTATAAGAACAATCGGGGTTAACTATTCTTTGATGAAGAAAATCGTCCTTAAACCAAAACACAAAGAACCTAGACGTCATAGGAAATGACTAGCCATAGGATTAGGAATTTGGTAGAAAACCATAACCTTTCCTTAGCTTTACCTAGGAACTTGCTTAAATATGCTAATCGTGTTTTAAGTGTAGTTTGGGATGACGGGAAGACCCTCCGGGTACGCATTTGTATTATTGCAATTTACTTTCCTGCAATTTATTTTCCAACAATTTACATTATTGCAATTTACTTTATTATAATCGCGTTTATTTTTTCTTGCATGATAAAACAACTGTTGCATGAAAACCCACACCTTTAGGATAGCCCCTAAAACAGAAACCAAAATTAAGTTAAAAGTCATTGCAAGATAAAATTCACCGCCACAACATTTCAAAATATAAAACAACTCAAAATTTAATCACAAACAGAACACAAAACTACAATTACAACTAAATTAAAACGTCCTGTTGGATGATCGGGAATACCTCGGATGATGTAACCTACGTGTTGCTAACGGGATTTCCCATGGTCTAAATGAAAGTGTGGAACTCATTCGATTGAGTTTAGCAGAATTCATCCGGACTAAGTGAATCCGATAAAAATAATGATGCCGGAAGGATGGAACCGTGGGATCTTAACCGGTGTCGTTATAATCAACTTTAAGATTTGTTTTAAATAAAACATAAAAAACACCCGGAAATTAAGATTTTCTCTAAACCAAAACACTTTTCTCAACTCCCGATTTATGATTTCTAAAACTAAACCTCTGCAACAACAAGGAGCTCGGAGCATGGTGGGCGAAGCACGACCATCGTCATCGGCAAAACCCGAGTCTACTTCGAGAAAACTTTCCTAGAATTAAAACAACCAAGCCATAGGACTTCGAGGTAGCTTGCCTAGTGCAACATAAATCCTCAACTCTTCGTTAGGCATTTGCATTGCAAATTAAGCCCTAACCGGTCTTAGGATTCCGAGGTAGTCGTCCGATACGACAATAAACCCTCACATCTTCTAGTGCTATTTGTTTGATTTTATCATACAAATATAAGCCCTAATTAATTGAAATTGGCAAGATTGAAATATCAAATAAACATTAGGACTTTCCTAAATTCAAGACAAACAATAGGATAGTCGGGAAATTATCGAAGTTCACTTCGAATCGGTGATTTCTCCTACCTCTCTTCCTTTGGATTCACAAAACAAAATGTTCCAAAATTTGATCCATTCCCTATTGAAATTCCAAAATTCAATCTTTGAAAACCTTAAACTTTGAAATTCTTGAAAGCGGAATTATTGATTATTATCGAGAGTTTTCTTAGGTGATTCCCGTCACTTAAGATGTAATTAACTATGAGGGCTTGCCCTTATAGGGAATTTTAAAGAACCCGAGTAATATAAACCCTCGTTTCGATACTTTCATATTAAGCAGGGGAATTTGTCGGCTTATAAAATTGGTTCGCGGACCAAACGGATGTCACAAAACTTCTAGTTTATTTGATCGAGCCCCACCATCAAGCGAGTGTGTCTATCCTTAGGGATAGATACACGGTTTGTGGTGCGGTGCTCGTTTATATAAACTATTTGGGATGCGAGATCGGTTTAATCTCATATCTTAAAACTTTCAAATTTAAAAATTATTTTCAAAGCCAAATACTACTTTCTAAATTATATATATATTTAAATTAAATTTAAAATTTAAATTCGCCGACAACTTCTGTTAGGCGACCCCCCTTTTAAAATACAATACAACCTAAAAATAATGCCGACATGTGGATGCCTCAAATGAGTCCCTTCATGGCTCATGTGGGCTTGATATGGCTTCATGGCTTAACCAAAATGATTTTATTCCACTTACATTCACCTAATCTTCAATTTTCTAAATTTTCAATTTTTGACCCCCGGGACCCTACACCCGCCTAACCTACCCAAAACCCTTGAAACTACCCAAATTTCTTTAAAAATTTCCAAATTACCCAAAAATTCCTTAAAACCAATCCCAAACATTTCCAAATCACTCAAATTGATCATCCATACCCAAAAATATCAAAAATTCCAAAAATACCTCCCAATACCCTCCAAATACCCAAAATATCCCCCTTGACCCAAAAATCCAAAAAATTCAGAAAATTCCCAAAAAATTCCAAAAAATCCCAAATATTCCCAATTTCATTTTGTTTAACTACACCATGGGCCAATTTTGTCAATTTACCCTACTTTTGTCAAAACCCCCAATTTGGCCCATTTTAACCCAAAGTGAACCCAATGTCAAACCAAACCTATCCAATTGACCCAAATTCTGGTACAATTAAATTCTAAACTTCAATTCAACATTCCCAACATCAATCTAGACCAAATCCAAGTTCAATTTGATTGACATTTGGATCCAATTTCACTTTTGGCCTTAAAGCCCAATTTGGACCCATGACCCAAGCCTAACCCAAACTCACCCAATTCAACTCCAATTAACCCCAAATCTTTTCTAAATCTTCCTTAGCATTCCCACAAGAAAAACACTAACATGATTTTCCCAACATTTAGACCCAAACCCCACTCAAATTCAACCCAAAGCTAAAAGGCCCAATTTTGACCTAAACCCAAACCTAACCCAAATGAGCCCAAACCCCAAAATCAAAGCCCAATCAAAGTCAAAACCTCTTTGAAACACTCCCATAAACATTTCTCAACATTAATTTTACATCAATTTCAACCCTAGCCCAACATTGGCCCAAGTTAGCCCAATTTGACCTATATTGGCCCATTCACCAAAGAAGCCCAAATTCAACCCAATTCAAACCCAAATCACCCCCAATTTGCTTCAAGTCACTCATGACACATCCATGAGCTAAACCCAACAATTATTTGGCCCAAGCCTTTACCAAAATTTCATCCCAAAATCCATTTTAAAATTCAAAAGCCCACTTTCCTTAAACCATTTTAAAAGCCCATCTAAAACCATTTCAAAAAGCCCAAAATCTACCCTAAAGCCCACATGACATCTCCACTTGCCATCCACTTAATAAAAGCCATTCCCTAAGTCCTAAATTCATCATCAAATCATTCCAAATCAAGTTTCATACAAATTTCCATCAAATTACCAAAAATTTCTAAAATCTATTTCCATGAAATTGACCAAACTTTTTGCCAAGCCAAAGGTGAGCCATGAAGCCATGCATGAGTCACATGTGAGCCATGAGAGCTTTGGACACTCCACCATGACATATTGGGTAAGAAGAGGGAGGGCTTTCCTTAATCCCTAAAGCTCATTAGCCTTAATCATGTTTCACCTAAACTTAAATTTAATCCAAATATATTTGGATGGAGACTTCTCCATGCCAAACCAACTCGATCCCTTTGATCCCCCACAGCATCCAAAGCCACCTTGAAGGGTGCACCAAGCCCAAATAGGTGGATTTGCCCATTTAGACTCAAAACTAGCCATGCCCCATTCTACTTTGAATCAAAGCCTTTACACATGGCAATTGCCAATTGCTTGCACCAAGTCCCGCCCACGACCCACCCGACCTCGAGGGTGAACCATGCCCGGCCGTCCCGCCACCAGGCCGCCGGAAAACACCATGGCCGAGAGCTCACATGTGAGCCAACCTTGGAATTCTCCCTCGCCGAGCCGCCCCATCCCCAGTGGCCATTGTAGGCTGTTCTTCTCTTGCCAAGAGCAGTGATCCCGAGCCCTAACTCTCCCCGGAGGCCCTCCACCCTCTCCTATTTAAACACCACCCCTCTCGGCCATGAGAGGTGATGAAACAAACCTTAAGGAAACTACGCCAAAAATTGTTCCGGACTACTCCCCATACACGAGCACTTGATCCCCACCGAAATCCCCCTCGCCATTTCTTCTCCGCGAGCTCGATTTCGCAGTTGAAATCCAAGCCCAAAACCGGGACACTTCTCCACAGTGAGCCAATCCCCAAATTGATTGGTTCTACACCTTCACCGGACCAAGGGAAGGTGTCCACCAGCAAAAGCCCCATCTCCGGGCCACACGGTTGCTCCGGCCTCCAAGCTTTGTGATCGGGCTTGGTCGAAATCACACCTGGACAATTCACCGGACCGGGAGACTTCATCCGGAGCTTCGCTGGGATCCGATCGAAGGTGCAACAACCCTCGGATCGAAGCCACACTTCTCCGAGCAAAGGTATGGCCTCACTCTTCTTCCCGAGCTTCGAACATTCTCCATTTCTATTGCGTAAATTTCATCCCACATAAACCGTATGGATGTGTTCGTCTTCTCAAGACGAATCCATGAGCATAAGAACATGAAAATCCATTGAGTATCGAGTGAGATCTTAGGGATTTAGTGTGGACGGCTCTCGAGTGAGGACGCTCGGGGACGATGAACGGATGTCGTCCATTCAATACACGCGCGGACGGACGGCTCAGATGGCGTCGGACCAGGAGACGGTACGAGAACCGCGGGGCCCGGGCTGCTGACTCAAGCGGCGGCGTCGAATGGGAGCGCGACGCGTGTGCGTTCGAAGATGCCGAGGATGACGCGGCGCCGCGTGGATAAATAGAAAATTAGGGGTATTTTCTATTTATTTAATTCCCTAAACTTCAAAAATTCATAACTTTGTGTAGGAAAATCATAAAAATAAAATAAAAATACCCTCTTGCTCGAGTGAACGGAGGAGAATAATGTGGAAAAGAAATTATTTAATTTCATCAAGTATTTTATTTTTAATAATTTATTCACTCTCTGCATATTTTTAATTCTCCATGCATGTATACAATTCACCATGGCATGAGACCATAGGGCTTTTGAAGCCTCTCGAATTTGGAAACATTCCCCGAATTTTCCAAAGTCGAGGCCATCCCTATGAAAAGTTATTGATTTTTCAAATTCATGTTACTGTTTTGAGTATTTTAATTCCAATAAATAGCATGTTGTGAAATAAATTCTAGGAAAATTTGGTGATGTTTCTTATGACCAGGAGGACCCTAGGAAAAATAGGTTTTGAGTTAGTTCATTTAAAACAACCCTAATTGGCTTAAACACCCAAAATGGATCTCTAATTAATTAGAGCTAACCATACATCAAATTGACTTGAAATTAATTCTCCACTGACCTTTAGGATCAGAGGAACCCACCATAAAAATTTGAGGTCAATTGGACTTGGTTAGCCCTACTAAATGGGTTGATTAAACCATTTAGCCATTTTAAACTTTAAAAATTCATAACTTTCAAAATATCTTTCAAAAATTCACCAAATTGGTTTTGGAGCCTCTCTGATATCAGGGGAATTTAAGAAAATTAAAATTTTAATTTTCTAAAAAAGTTGATTTTTAATATTATTTTAATATTTTTAATAATTAAAAAATAATAAAAATCACAAAAATAATAAAATTCACCAAAATGTCACATTTTGAATTTTAATCACTTAGGAACAAACCCCATATTTTTCTTAGGTATATTTAGTGAGATATTAAATTTTAAAGCTCTAGGGTAATTTTAAAATTAAAAAAATGTATTTTGTAGCATTTTCACTAAAATAATTATGATAAATCATAGAAAAATCATAAAATTACAAAATTTGGTTCTTTGATTTCCTTAATATCAGAGAGATTTTTGAAAAATATAAAATTTATTTTTCAACCTTTATTTTATTTTTAAATTAATTAACACTCCAAAACTTAAAATAATTATAATAAAAATAATATAATTCAAAAAATCACCAAAATTGGTCCAAGTGGTCCTCTGGTCATTAGGAATGTCCCCTAATTTTCTTAAGGACAGAAACTTTCCCTTGGTCATGTTATTAAATTTTCCTTGGAAATCTCTATTTTCTACCAAAAATAATTATATAAATAAATTAAATAGAGAAAAATCACATTTTCTCCTCTCATGTCTTTATTGACATATGAGTGAAGTCACATAAAAATTTCAAGTTCATTTGAGTTCAATTTAGTGAGTTATGAAATTATTAAGCTTAAAGGATAAAGTGGTAATTAAAATTTTAATCCTTAATTAAAACTTTAGGTTTAATAAAAAAAATTAATAAGTAAAATATTTGATCCTAATCTGATTTGGATGATTGAAATTTAAATAATTAAAGGGTAGAAATCCATTAAACGATTTAAAATAATTAAACCTTAATTAAATAATTGATTAAATTTGGAAGAATAATAAAATTGGAATTATTAAAATAGGGATATTATTAGGAGGAGATTTATTCTTTAATTTGAAAATCCCTAAATTAATCATCTCATTAATATTCAATTCTTAATTAAAATGATAACTCAAATTCAAAATATTAAAAGACTTAATCATTAAACTAAAATTAAATTTTTAAACTCTTTTGAAATTTCAATTAAAATTAAAAATAAAATTAAATTAAGTAAATTAAATTGAATTAAATTAAATTAAATTAAATTAAAATTAAAAGTAAAATTAAATTAAAGATTAAATTAAATTAAATTAAATTAAATTAAATTAAATTAAATCAAATTAAATTAAAATTAAATCAAATCAAACTAAATTAAGTTAAACCAAACTAAATTGAATAGAATTAAAATTAAATTAAATTAAATTAAATTAAATTAAATTAAATTAAATATAATATCACCAAAGACATAAAGAATTCAAAATAAATCTAAAATAACTTGAACACTATTCCAAATTTAAACCCATTAATTGAAGTTAAACTAAATCACAAACCATTTGAACACCAATTTACCCTCGAAAGCTTTAGTTATCATAACTCATAAACAAAATATTAAATGAAATGTTACTTCACTTATAGGACATTCAAACATCCTAGTTCACTGAGTAAGATAATAACAAAACTTAACTAAACCTCGGACGATTAATTCATTTGTGTAATTGAATTCATTTGGACTTAAAACAATCCTAGAAATATTGAAAAGATGTTTAAGATTCTTCTTAAGCACTTCCTCAATATGATAGGATATTTATAAGAACAATTGAACTCAATTGTTCTTCGATGAAGAAAATCGTCCTCAAACCAAAACACAAAGACCTAGACGTCATAGGAAATGACTAAGCTATAGGATTAGGAACTTGGTAGAAAACCATAACCCTTCCCTTAGCTTTACTAGGAACTTGCTTAAATATTCTAATTGTGTTTTAAGTGCAGCTTGGGATGACGGGAAGACCCTCCGGGTACGCTTTTGTTTTATTGCAATTTAGTTTCTTGCAATTTTCATTATTGCAATTTATTTAACTGCGTTGCACTTACTTTTCTTGCATGATAAACAATCATTGCATGAAAACCCACACCTTTAGGATAGTCCCTAAAACTGAAACCAAAATTAAATTAAAAGTCATTGCAAGATAAAATTCACCACCACAACATTTCAAAATATAAAACAACTCAAAATTTAATCACAAACAGAACACAAAACTACAATTACAACTAAATTAAAACGTCCTGTTGGATGATCGGGAATACCTAAGATGATGTAACCTACATGTTGCTAACGGGATTTCCCACGGTCTAAATGAAAGTGTGGAACTCATTCAGTTGAGTTTAGCAAATTCATCTGGACTAAGTGAATCCGATAAAAATAATGATGCCGGAAGGATGGAGCCAGTGGGATCTTAACCGGTGTCGTTATAATCAACTTTAAGATTTGTTTTAATTAAAACATAAAAAACAATTGGAAATTAAGATTTTCTCTAAACCAAAACACTTTTCTCATCCCCTGATTTATGACTTCTAAAACTAAAACTCTGCAACAACAAGGAGCTCGGAGCATGGTGGGCAGCACGACCATCGTCATCAGCAAAACCTGAGTCTACTTCAGCAAAACTTTCCTAGAATTAAATAACAAAGCCATAGGACTTCGAGGTAGTTTGCCTAGTGCAACATAAATCCTCAACTCTTCGTTAGACATTTGCACTGCAAATTAAGCCCTAACCGGTCTTAGGATTCCGAGGTAGTCGTCGGATACGACATAATCCCTCACATCTTCGAGGCTATTTGTATGATTCTGTCATATAAATATAAGCCCTAATTAATTATAATTGGCAAGATTAAAACATTAAATAAACATTAGGACTTGCTTAAATCCGAGCCAAACAATAAGATAGTTTGGGAAGTTGCCAAGATTCTTCTTGGATCCTCAGCTTCTCCTACTTCTCTTCCTTTTGGACTCCTGAAAATAAATGTTCCAAATTTGAGCTAATCCCTTTTGAAATTTCAAAAATTCAATCCTTTGAAAACTTAAACTTTGAAATTCTTGAGAGCAGAATTATTGATTATTATCGAGAGTTTTCTTAGTTGATTCCCGTCACTTAAGATGTAATTAACTATAGGGGCTTGCCCTTATAGGGAATTTCAAAGAACCCGAGTAATATAAACCACTGTTTATTGCTTTCATATTAAGCAGGGGAATTTGTCGGCTTATAAAATTGGTTCGCAGACCAAACGGATGTCACAAATCTTCTAGTTTATTTAATCGAGCCCCACCATCAAGCAGTGTGTCTATCCTTAGGGATATATACACGGTTTGTGGTGCGGTGCTCGTTTATATAAACTATTTGGGATGTGAGATCAGTTTGATTTCATATCTTAAAATTTTCAAACTTAAAATTATTTTCAAAATAAAATACTACTTTTCAAGTTATTTATTTAAATTAAATTAAAAAATTCGCCGACAACTTCTGTTAGGCGACCCCCTTTCAAAATAAAACACACAACCTAAAAATAAGCCGTACAACTTCTGGCGACTCCGCTGGGGAAGATTCCTCTCTCCATTATAATCAAATAGTTCTGCTTTCAAAATCGGTAGTGCATCCATGTCCCTTGTGGATCAAACTACCCTTCTTTCCGTTGGAATACTATGTTCATTTCTACCTTGAATAAGTATAGCCAACATTCTCTCGGATTTAGGAGCCACTGTTTAGACACCCCTAAACAGAGAGGTTCCGAGATCCTTTTACCTCATTTTTGAGGTGGGGTGGACCCCCAATAGGTGTTAGTTTAGGAGTGATCCTTCGAGTCGAGAAGTCTTGCATAAGACTTTCTTCTCCTTTCCAACTCTGAATCGGATTCCTTACCTTCTCTACACCTTTGAACATTCCGTTCTAAATAAACAAATCCTTTAATAAATGACTCTTTTAACAAATAACTCCTTCTTATAAATACATGAACAAGAATGAGTTCGGACTCTTTTCGATTCCTTTCTTTTCGTCCTGATGAAAAGAAGCATAACTTGGGACTGACAACTAGAATCTACCCTGCAGAAATGGAAGCCCCGAAGCTGATTTTCTCCTTCACCAATGGACTGGACTTCGCTGTTTATAAGGATGAGCTGCCCGACAATGGGATCATCCGGTTTGGACAAGGATTTGAAAACACGAATGTCAAGATCACCGACGTTTCCCTTTTCACACTGACAAACAAAGTATCTGAAGCTGAGAAGCCGCTGCTCGAGTTCAACCTTAGGTCAACTCGAGAGTTTCCTCCCCTACAAAAGATCCCGACTGAGAGGAGTACTGCTGTCCGCAGGAGGACTGTTCTTACTACCCCCACTGGTCTAGTTGTTTCTGCACCTACCCCGACTTCTGCCAAATTAAAGGGGAAAGAAATCCAGAATTATGGTGAACCTGTTACCGTGGAGGGTACAGATCTTCCTGTGAGACCTTCTGTTTTCGAAATCGGGTCCAGCTCAAGAATTCCATCACTGACAAGGACCCAAAGAAGAAACAGAAGTAGAAGGATCGCTAGAGAAGCCAGAGCTGCTGAAATTGCTTTCTCGGAGGAAATTCCAGAACTGCCTGAATATACACCGCTGCCTGAATATACGCCGTTGCCTGAATACATACCACTTTTGGGAGGAAGCAGGTTCCATCCCCTCTCCGCCGCAGAAGATGAAGAAAATGTTCGCAAGATTGCTGCCGCATTGCCTCAGCCCGCATATTACAACGATAGCCGCAAGAAAAGGACTAGAACTACGCCGTTTGCTCGACTGCAAACTTTGATAGAGAAGTTAGCAAAGAAGGAAAAGTGCCCCGTATCAGAGATTCTATGAAGGATGGGGCGGGTGCCAGTCAAATCCCATCTTGGACCCCGAGTAGAACCCGCCATCGTGACAGAAAAGCCAAGTAAAAGAATGAAGGCTAATCCGCCTGTCGTCGTCTCGGGATTACGGATTAGGGAGGATACCACCTTCCAGGCATTTGGTCGACGAACCATCCGGTCCTAGACCTTCTCGCTAGAAGGATGGTATGGCGTCCCACTACTGGGCAGTTAAGATTGAAACAACAGCCTGAGAAGGAAAGTCTCGCCAGGAGACTTGAATCTGAAGAAAGTGCTACTGCGATAAAGGGGACTCGTGAGAAGGGGACCCGGCAGCTATCGCACGACAACCGCGAGGACGCACGTAAAAGCCCGCTAGAAGATGCCATGGAAAAGTTGAGAACTGATATCCGACGATTAGCAAAAGAAAGAGAAGAGAAATTCGGAGACGAGATTGATTCATCGGAGTTCATGGACGACGAGTATGCGAGAAATCAACATGGTCGAAACACGAGCTTCATCGGCTTCACAAGGTGCTCCTGCAGCCGCAGAAAGAGAGGAGCCAGAACTGATGAGAAGGCAGCTTCAAGAGAAAGACGACACGATCGCTCAAATGGCGAAAAGGATGGAAGAGATGGCTGTAGCTCTAGCCACTCTCCAAAGTCAAATGCAACCACAAAGAGAGACACCCCCAGAGGTCATTCACATTGTAGACGGAGGAAAGGAGATTACATCCGTCAACGGGGATGATCAGTCGAAAAGGATACAACACAAAGTATGATCCCCGAAAAGGAAATCAAGAGCTTGGTGGAACGAGTAGGTGCGAGAAGCCTTAGCACAATCAAAGAGCGGGACATCCATTCGGACGGGTAGACCTTACCGGAAGAATTCGACGCTGTCCAGTACCCAAAGGCTTCGTACCACCTCTGTTCAAGACATTTGATGGAACCGGGAACCCCCGACAGCATGTTGCACACTTTCGTGCCAGTTGTTGCAATGCCGGCGGGAGCGATGCATTACTCTTCCGACAGTTCGTCAGCAGCCTGTCAGGGATCGCCTTTGATTGGTACGCAGAATTACCAAATGGTTCAGTAAAGATGTTCTCAGAACTAGAAAACCTCTTCATCAAGCGATTCGCCGGAGCTCAGCACCACATCACTATAGGTGATTTAGTGGTAGAGAATAAAAGTCGAACGAAACTTTGGTGGATTACATACTTCGATGGAGGAACTTAAGCATGAAGTGTGAACCACAACTACAAGAACAACATGCAATCGGCATCTTGCTTAAAAGCATTCACGACCCGATAACACTTCTCCTCAAAGGATTCACTATTAAGACTTTCGAGAAGTTGTTAAGCAAGGCCGGGAGCTTGCAAGAGGAGGCGAAGCAATTAAGTTTCACCGACAAGACGGACAAGCAAAAGCCTGTGAAGACTTTCGAAAAGAAATCCGGGATCGTTGCAGCAGTCGACAAAGGCAAGCAACCAATACAAATATCGTCCGAACGGCCACTACAACCTCAACTGAATTACCAGCAACCCCGACCCAGCTATCAGTCATCTCCACAGTATGAACAACCGCCTCGTCCGCAACGTACATTAAGGGAACTTCTGAGCAGGGAATATCCATTCAAGAATGAAGCAGTGCCGAAAATGTTCCGTAGTCTGATGAAGACTCCAGATTTCCAGCTGCCAGAGCCTAAAAGACCAGAGGAAGTCAACAAGAAAGGTGATCCCAACTTTTGCCCCTACCACCGGATGCTTGGGCACAAGATAGAAGATTGCATTACCTTCAAAAGTTGGCTCAACGACAACCTTCGGAAAGGGAATATAACGATCCCGAAGGAGTACATGAAGGAACCCCAGAAAGGAGGTTCCTTCAATGTTATCTCAACTGATCCCATCATTCCGATAGATCCCTATACGATTGACAATGGATGGACTACCGCTTGGACAAGGTCTTCGAAAAAGATTTTAGACAGCATCCAAACCGCTTCGGTGCGAGCTTCAATTCAGAGTTCGAAACCTGCTAAGTCGGTACTATCACTTGCGATAGAAGAACCACCTCAACAAGAGACGATTGAAGAGAAGAAGAAAATCGACGAAGAAGAGAGGACCGAGCCTCCTAAGGCTAGACTAGGGGCCGCTTATCCTAGGATAGTTGTTTCGATTCGGGGAGAAATCCCTCGAACCTCGACTTCGTATAATTATCTCGCTCACTTCGGTGGGATCATATAATGATAAGGGTGATGGCGTTGGCTACGTTTTGATCGTTTCTAACGATTACGTAACTAGCGACAATCCGGACATCGATTTCGATACCAACGACAATTCTCAAATCATACACAATCTCGACGATCAAAATAACGAAGAAGGCATCCATCAAGGAGGCTACGAGAGTTCAACAAGCAGCGAATCTATTTGCGAGTTTCGAGGAGCTCCAGTCACGATAGAGTTAGAGCCTTCAGACTCTGAAGCTAATCCAGAAGAACTTGTCATTCCAATTCAAGAAGAAACACCAAGCAAACTCAACACTAGATTCGAAGAAATTACGGAAGTCAACTTAAGAAGTGGAAGAGTCCTACCTCCGAGAATGGGTCCAAAGGACAAAGGAAAGCAGGTGGTTGTTCAAGAAGAACCAACCTCAACAGAAGAAATACCCATTCGAGAAGAAGCCGAGACACATGAAAATAAAGTGGACTACAACGTGCTAGCCCATCTTAGGAAACTACCAGCCAAACTGAGCATCTAAGACGCTCTCATCTTATCAAAGGAGATGAGAGAAGCTCGATCGAGGCCTTACTTGATCCGTAAATTTGCTTAGCTCAAATGGCCGGAGATTCCTTAGATGAGGTTTGCTCATTAAAGGAACAAGCGAGGTGTTACCTTCACGGACAATGACCTACTACTTGGGACGACGGATCACAACCGACCGTTGTACATTTCAGTTACAATTGGGAAGTTTACACTCTCCAGAGTATTGGTGGATCTAGGAGCATCAATCAATATAATGAGTCTTCGGACACTAGCATATTTGGAAATTGATGCTCGCGAGCTCGAAGCCGACAAAATGTTATTAAGAGGATTCAACTAGAAAGGAGAAAGAGCCCTCGGGTTAATAACGCTACTAATGAAGACCGGTGACTTAACAAAGACAACCACAAAATTTCACATAATTGATTCAGAAACGTCGTTCAACGCTCTATCGGGCCGACCATGGATACATGAAAACGAGGATGGTACCATCATCTCTACACCAGTGCATCAAATACTACGATGGAGGGGAACAGTGCATCAAAGGTGACTTGTAACCATTCTCCGTACATGAGATTGGGATCCATGAAGACGCAGCTTATTATGCACCACCGAAGAAAACAATCTTCTCCAGAGATACTGTAACAAATGAAGCAAAGAAAGTTCGGGACAACAAAGAACCTGAAGTTCTAGTCCAACAGTCACTCACCACTCCCTTCCGGCGAGATGGTGAAGGTTTCTCCACAACTCGCATCCGAGGTCAAGGCCGGGGACGAGGCCGTGGTAGAGATGTTAGGACAGTTGGACAAAGGAAATCAGCCATCAATGTTAATTGGGAAGATAGTTCTGAAGAGGAAAAAGAAATCAAGCAAGAAGCAGCAACAATAAGTCGGAAAAAGCCGCAATTCAAGATCTCTCTCGAAGATGAAAAGAATGAAGAATACAAATCAATGTAAGAGAAGATTAACCACTATGTACATACTATGACCCTAACCCCGATCCATTCTAATAAGATCGAGGGTATGGTGTTCAAAGAGGTACGTAGCGGCGGTGCAAAGCCAATCAAATTCTACCGTGGTGCTACTTCCTCCAAAACTGAAAATAATGTACAATTCGAAGATGTCACTTCATCAGTATTAATGGAATTACCTTTTGAGTGGTACTCTCCCTGTGTTCAAAATTTAATTCAACGTGGTTTCTTACCTCGACAATGGACAAAAGATCAATCACAACATTTTGAAAAATTATGGAATAATTCCGGTCGTCCACCCAATTCAAAGCATGGTCTCGGATTCGGCACGGTAGGATCGATTGACGATACCGAATTTTGCTTGGTTGTCACTTGCGAATCTAATGAAATCGCATTGTTGACCTCATTTTTGATGAGGTCTTCTCTTCTTCTTTTAGTACTTAGGATCTAGCCTTAGGCTTTTCCTTTCGACTATCTTAGAGGAATAGAATTGGGATCCACCATCTAGAATTTCAAACCACTTCTTAACTCCCTGCAAACTCCACAAACTTCGACCGTAGACCCCTAATCACCTGGAGGGTTGAAATCAAATGTGGAAGTTTAAAGGATGAGTTCTTATAGGACTCTTTGGCCTTAGGGCGCCTTACGGGTGGCACGGTGCAGTGAAGGGCCGACTTACACACACACTACACTCATACACTACACTTTCACACACCTCCTAAAACCACACCCATACCTAACTTGACCTCCTAACTCATGTAGGTGATTCACATGGATGGTCCTTAACCCCTAAGCCCTTGGCTAAGAGGGTTAGGAACAACATAGTGAATGCCTCCTCAAATAAGTCCCTTCATGGTTCATGTGGGCTTGATGTGGCTTCATGGCTCAACCAAAATGATTTCATTCCACTTATATTCACCCAATCTTCAATTTTCCAAATTTTTAATTTTTGACCCCCGGGACCCTACACCCGCCTAACCTACCCAAAGCCCTTGAAACTACCCAAAATTTGCAAAATCACCTAAATTACTCAAAATTCCTCAAAATCAATCCCAAGCATTCCAACATCACTCAAATTGATCATCCATACCCAAAAATACCAAAAATTCCAAAAATACCAAAAATTCCAAAAATACCTCCCAATACCCTCCAAATACCCAAAATACCCCTCTTGACCCAAAAATCCAAAAATTCAGAAAATTCCCAAAAATTTTCAAAAAATCCCAAATATTCCCAATTTCATTTTGTTCAACTACACCATGGGACAATTTTGTCAATTCACCCTACTTTTGTCAAAACCCCCAATTTGACCCATTTTAACCCTAAGTGTACCCAATGTCAAACCAAACCTATCCAATTGACCCAAATTCTGGTCCAATTCAATTCTAAACTTCAATTCAACATTCCCAACACCAATATAGACCAAATCCAAGTCCAATTTGATTGACATTTGGATCCAATTTCACTTTTGGCCTTAAAGCCCAATTTGGACCCATGACCCAAACCTAACCCAAACTCACCCAATTCAACTCCAATTAACCCCAAATCTTTTCTAAATCCTCCTTAGCATCCCCAAAAGCAAAAAACTAACATGATTTGCCCAAAATTTAGACCCAAACCCCACTCAAATTCAACCCAATGCTAAAAAGCCCACTTTCCTAAACCATCTTAAAAGCCCATCTAAAACCATTTCAAAAAGCCCAAAATCTACCCTAAAGCCCACATGACATCTCCACTTGCCATCCACTTAATAAAAGCCATTCCCTAAGTCCTAAATTCATCATCAAATCATTCCAAATCAAGTTTCATACAAATTTCCATCAAATTACCAAAAATTCCTAAAATCCATTTTCATGAAATTGACCAAACTTTTTGCCAAGCCAAAGACAAGCCATGCAAGCCATGGACAAGCCACATGAAGCCATGGAGAGTTTGACATGTGATCAAGCCATTAATGGAAAAAGGAGGACCCCCTTTCCTAATCCTTCTTAAGCCTTTTTTACCTTAAGCATGTCACACTCTAAACCATGCTTTGCCACCTAATCCTTGATGGAGACTCCACCACACATGGGAGATTGACCACCCGACCTCCTCGGCCCAAAACCAGGTCTTGGGGAGGTGCACCCAACCCATTTGCATGGGTTGACCAAAATAAGCTAAAATGGCCCCTTCCCCTTTCTACTTTGATTCAACCACTTTACACATGTCAAACCTCGATTGAATGCACCAAACCCGACCACGACCCACTCGAACATGATGGTGACCAATGCACGGCCGGCCAGCCACCGGTCGCCGGAAAACACCATGGCCGAGAGCTCACATGTGAGCCAACTTTGGGATTCTCCCTTGCTGAGCCGCCCCATCCCCGAGTGGCCATTGTAGGCTGTTCTTCCCATGCCAGGAGCGATTGATCCCAAGCCCTAACTCTCCACGGGAGGCCCTCCACCCTCTCCTATTTAAACACCACCCCTCTCGGCGAAGAGAGGTGCTGAAACAAAACCTTAAGGAAACTGCGCCAAAATTGTTCCGGACTCCTCCCCATACACGAGCACTCGATCCCCACCGAGATCCCCCTGCCATTTCTTCTCTGCGAGCACAATTTCGAAGTTGAAATCTAGGCCCAAAACCGGGACACTTCTCCACAGTGAGCCAATCCCCAAATTGATTGGTTCTACACCTTCACCGGACCAGGGAAGGTGTCCACCAAGCAAAGCCCCATCTCCGGAGCCACCCGATTGCTCCGGCCCTCCAAGCTTTGTGATCGAGCGTGGTCGAAATCCTACCTAGGCAATTCACCGGACCGGGAGACTTCATGCGGAGCTTGCCGGGATCCAATCGAAGGTGCAACAACTCTCGGATCGAAGCCACACTTCTCCGAGCAAAGGTATGGCCTCACTCTTCTTCCCGAGCTTCGAACATTCTCCATTTTTATTGCATAAATTTCATACCACATAAACCGTATAGATGTGTTCGTCTTCTCGAGACGAATCCATAGAACATAAGAACATGAAAATCCATTGAGTATCGAGTGAGATATTAGGGATTTAGTGTGGACGGCTCTCGGGTGAGGACGCTCGGGGACGATGAACGGATGTCGTCCATTCAATACACGCGCGGACGGACGGCTCAGATGGCGTCGGATCGAGGAGACGGTACGAGAACCGCGGGGCCACGGCCGCCGACTCAGATGGCGGTGTCGAATGGGAGCGCGACGCGTGTGCGTTCGGAGATGCTGAGGATGACGCGGCGCCGCGTGGATAAATAGAAAATTAGGGATTTTTCTGATTTATTTAATTCCCTAAACTTGGAAAATTCATAACTTTGTGTAGAAAAGTCATAAAAATAAAATAAAAATACCCTCTTGCTCGAGTGAACGAGAGGAGAATAATGTGGAAAAGAAATTATTTAATTTCATCAAGTATTTTATTTTTAATAATTTATTTACCCTCTGCATATTTTTAATTCTCCATGCATGTATACAATTCACCATGGCATGAGACCATAGGGCTTTTGAAGCCTCCGAATTTAGGAACATTCCCCGAATTTTCCAAAGTAGAGGCCATCCCTATGAAAAGTTATTGATTTTTCAAATTCATGTTACTGTTTTGAGTATTTTAATTCCAATAAATAGCATGTTGTGAAATAAATTCTAGGAAAATTTGGTGATGTTCCTTAGGACCGGAGGACCCTATGAAAAATATATTTTGAGTTAACTCACTGGAATAACCCTAATCGGCTTAAACACCCAAAATAGATCTCTAATTAATTAGAGCTAACCATACATCAAATTGACTTGAAATCAATTCTCCACTGACCTTTAGGATCGGAGGAACCCACCATAAAAATTTGAGGTCAATTGGACTCGGTTAGCCCTACTAAATGGGTTGATTAAGCAATTTAGTCAATTTAAACTTTAAAAATTTATAACTTTCAAAATACTTTTTAAAAATTCACCAAATTGGTTTTGGAGCCTCTCTGATATTAGGGGAATTTAAGAAAATTAAAATTTCAATTTTCTAAAAAAGTTGATTTTTTAATATTATTTTAATATTTTAATAATTAAAAAATAATAAATATCACAAAAATAATAAAATTCACCAAAATGTCACATTTTAAATTTTAATCATTTAGGAACAAACCCCATATTTTTCTTAGGTCTATTAGGGAGATATTAAATTTTAAAGCTCTAGGGTAATCTTAAAATTAAAAAAAATGTATTTTCTAGCATTTTCGCTAAAATAATTATAATAAATCATAGAAAAATCAGAAAATCGTTAAATTTGATTCTCTGATTTCCTTGATATCTCAGAGATTTTTGAAAAATATAAAATTTATTTTTCAACAATTATTTTATTTTTAAATTAATTAACACTTCAAAACTTAAAATAATTATAATAAAAATAATATAATTCAAAAAATCACCAAAATTGGTCCAAGTGGTCCTCTCGGTCATTAGGAATGTCCCCTAATTTTCTTAAGAACAGAAACTTTCCCTTGATCATGTTATTAAATTTTCCTTGGAAATCTCTATTTTCTACCAAAAATAATTATATAAATAAATTAAATACGAGAAAAATCACATTTTCTCCTCTCATGTCTTTATTGACATATGAGTGAAGTCACATAAAAATTTCAAGTTCATTTGAGTTCCATTTAGTGAGTTATGAAATTATTAAGCTTAAAGGGTAAAGTGGTAATTAAAATTTTTAATCCTTAATTAAAACTTTAGGTTTAATAAAAAATTAACAAGTAAAATATTTGATCATAATCTGATTTGGATGATTGAAATTTAAATAATTAAAGGGTAGAAACCCATTAAGCAATTTAAAATGATTAAACCTTAATTAAATAATTGATTAAATTTGGAAGAATAATAAAATTGGAATTATTAAAATAAGGATATTATTAGGAAGAGATTTATTCTTTAATTTAAAAATCCCTAAATTAATTATCTCATTAATATTCAATTCTTAATTAAAATGATAACTCAAATTCAAAACATTAAAAGACTTAATCATTAAACTAAAATTAAATTATTAAACTCTTTTAAAAATTTCAATTAAAATTAAAAAATAAAATTAAATTAAAAATTAAATTAAATTAAGTAAATTAAATTGAATTAAATTAAATTAAATTAAATTAAAATTAAAAGTTGAATTAAATTAAAGATTAAATTAAATTGAATAAATTAAATTAAATTAAATTAAATAAATAAAATTAAAATTAAATTAAGTTAAATCAAATTAAAGATTAAATTAAATGAATAAATTAAATTAAATTAAATTAAATTAAATTAAATTAAATTAAATTAAATTAAATCAAATTAAATTAAAATTAAATCAAATCGAACTAAATTAAGTTAAACCAAACTAAATTGAATTGAATTAAAATTAAATTAAATTAAATTAAATTAAATTAAGTTGAATTAAATATAACATCATCAAAGACATAAAAAATTCAAAATAAATCTAAAATAACTTGAACACTATTCCAAATTTAAACCCATTAATGGAAATTAAATTAAATCACAAACTATTTGAACACCAATTTACCCTCAAAAGCTTTAGTTATCATAACTCCTAAACAGAATATTAAATGAAATGTTACTTCACCTATAGGATATTCAAATATCCTAGTTTACTGAGCAAGATAACAAAACTTGAGATTCTTAGACGATTAATTCATTTGTGTAATTAAATCCATTTGGACTTAAAACAATTCTAGTAATATTGAAAAGATGTTTAAGATTCTTCTTAAACACTTTCTCAATATGATAGGATGTTTATAAGAACAATTGAATTTAATTGTTCTTTGATGAAGAAAATTGTCTTCAAACCAAAACACAAGGAACCTAGACGTCATAGGAAATGACTAGCTATAGGATTAGGAATTTGGTAGAAAACCATAACCCTTCCCTTAGCTTTACCTAGGAACTTGCTTAAATATTCTAATTGTGTTTTAAGTGCGGCTTGGGATGACGGGAAGACCCTCTAGGTACGCTTTTATTTTATTGCAATTTACTTTCTTGCAATTTACATTATTGCAATTTCATTAATCGCATCGCACTTACTTTTCTTGCATGATAAACAACTCGTTGCATGAAAACCCACACCTTTAGGATAGTCCCTAAAACTGAAACCAAAACTAAGTTAAAAGTCATTGCAAGATAAAATTCACCGCCACAACATTTCGAAATATAAAACAACTCAAAATTTAATCACAAACAGAACACAAAACTACAATTACAATTAAATTAAAACGTCCTGTTGGATGATCGGGAATACCTCGGATGATGTAACCTACGTGTTGCTAACGGGATTTCCCACGGTCTAAATGAAAGTGTGGAACTCATTCGGTTGAGTTTAGCAAATTCATCCGGACTAAGTGAATCCGATAAAAATAATGATGCCGGAAGGATGGAACCGTGGGATCTTAACCGGTGTCGTTATAATCAACTTTAAGATTTGTTTTAATTAAAACGTAAAAAACACTTGGAAATCAAGATTTTCTCTAAACCAAAACACTTTTCTCATCCTCTGATTTATGACTTCTAAAACTAAAACTCGCAACAACAAGGAGCTCGGAGCATGGTGGGCAAGCACGTCCATCGTCATCGACGAAAACTCGAGTCTACTTCAGCAAAACTTTCCTAGAATTAAATAACAAAGCCATAGGACTTCGAGGTAGTTTGCCTAGTGCAATATAAATCCTCAACTCTTCGTTAGGCACTTGCATTACAAATTAAGCCCTAACCGGTCTTAGGATTCCGAGGTAGTCGTCCGGTATGACAATAAACCCTCACATCTTCGAGATCTATTTGTTTGATTTTATCATACAAATATAAGCCCTAATTAATTAAAATTGACAAGATCAAAACATTTAAATAAATATTAGGACTTTCCTAAACTCAAGCCAAACAATAGGATAGTCGGGAAATTACCGAAGTTCGCTTCGAATCTGTGATTTCTCCTACTTTTCTTCCTTTGGATTCCCAAAACAAAATGTTCCAAATTTGATCCATTCCCTATTGAAATTCCAAAATTCAATCCCTTGAAAACTTAAACTTTGAAATCCTTGAGAGCGGAATTATTGATTATTATCGAGAGTTTTCTTAGGTGATTCCCATCACTTAAGATGTAATTAACTATAGGGGCTTGCCCTTATAGGGAATTTTAAAAGAACCCAGGTAATATAAACCCTGTTCAAAGTCAAATACTACTTTTCAAAATTATTTATTTAAATTAAATTAAAATTCGCCGACAACTTCTATTAGGCGACCCCCTTTTTAAAATAAAACACACAACCTAAAAATATGCCGACATGCATGGAAACTACAGACGAACTCGAAGATTTACAAATTGGAGATGCTCCACCAGAATTTGAAGAAGAGATTAAATCTACAATAGATGAGTTAACGGAAGTTAAGTTAGGTACTAGCGAAGAACCTAGACCTACCTTTGTTAGCTCCTTACTCAATAAAGAAGACTCCGAAGAAATAATCAAGTTATTAATGAAATTTAAAGACTGTTTTGCTTGGAACTACGATGAGATGCCAGGATTAGCTCCAGAGGTCGCAGTCCATAAGTTAGGAGTGGATCCTACTTCAGTCCCGATCGGACAAGGTCCCAGAAGAATGCGTCTAGAAATTGAACAACAAGTCATAGCTGAAGTTAAAAAGCTAATAGACGCTAAATTTGTCCGGGAAGAACAATACCCGACTTGGTTAGCCAATGTGGTGCCAGTCAGAAAGAAGAATGGTCAGATCAGAATTTGTGTGGACTTCAGAGATTTAAACAAGGCATGTCCAAAAGATGAATTCCCTCTACCGATCCCCGAATTAATGATCGACATTGCTTCAACGCATGAAATATTCTCATTCATGGATGGATCTTCGGGATACAACCGAGATAAAAATGGCTCCGAGAAGATGAAAAGCTTACAACATTCGTAACGCCGATCGGAGTATATTGCTACACAAGTGATGCCATTCGGATCGAAGAACGCGAGAGCAACCTACCGAGAGAGCAATGACAAGAATTTTTGATGATCTCATCCACAATCAAGTCGAATGCTACGTGGACGATGTGGTCATCAAAAGCAAAGTAAAGGAAAACCACTTGTATGATTTGAGAATTGTTTTCGAACGATTAAGACAATTTAACCTTAAGATGAATCCCTTAAAATGGGCCTTCGGCGTCACCTCCGGGAAATTCTTAGGATTCGTTGTCCGACATCGTGGGATTGAAATCGACCCGGAAAAGATTAAAGCTATCTTAGAAATGCCGCCTCCCAAAACCTTAAAACAACTACGATCTTTTCAAGGGAAGCTGACATATCTTCGACGCTTTATCTCAAACTTGTCAGGTAGGTGTCAACCTTTCTCGGCACTAGTTAAAAAGGACGCCAAATTTATTTGGGAAGAGAAATGCCGAAGGCCTTCGAGGACATTAAACAATATTTAATGGAACCTCCCGTCTTAGCAGCCCCGGTCTCGGGTAGACCGCGATACTTTATACCGCGGCTTTAGACGTCTCTCTCGGAGCCCTGTTAGCCCAGGTCAATGACGAGGGTAAAGAAAATGCTCTTTACTATTTAAGCCGTCGTTTACTTCCGACGGAAATAAAGTATCCCGCAATTGAAAAGCATTGTTTGGCCCTGATCTTCGCCGCTCAAAAGCTCAGGCACTACATGCTTTCTCACGAGGTCAACCTGATCTCGAAATTTAATCCATTGCAATACTTGATGACTCGTCCAACACTTTCCGGCAGACTTTCCAGATGGTCAATGATATTATTGCAATTCGATATAACTTCCGTGCCTCTTCATGCCGTAAAGGGACAAGTCTTAGCGGACTTCCTCGCAAAGACACCCTTTGCCGGCAGAATCTCCTCTCAATGACGATTTGCCAGATGAACAAATAATGAGCCTAGAAGACCCTGATGATCGACGTTGGGAATTATATTTCGACGGAGCATCTTCAGCACACAAAGACGAAGAATCGCAAGTGATAGTGCCCGGTAAGGCAGGAATCAGGCTAATCTTTATAACACCGGAGCGGGGGATGTTAAGATACTCCTACCACTTGACAGAACCGTGTACAAACAACGAAGCAGAATACAAAGCCCTCATAACGGGGATCGGAATTAGCTATTCAAATGGGGATAACAGACATCAACATCTACGGGGATTCGCAATTGATCATTCAACAGATCGCCGGACAGTACAGAATTTTAAAGCCAAGACTCGAGCAATACTTCCAGTATGCCATTCAATTATTGGAACAAATTCCGAATGTGACAATCTACAAAATCCCCAGGAAAGAAAATGCTTTAGCAGATGCTTTAGCCCGTCTCACAAAAGAATTTGCTCGTTTGCAAGATGAATCGATGGAAGTGTCGGTTCACGGACGTCGGGTCCTATCACGACTCGACATAGACACAATACACAAATCGGAAAAGAAAAAGAATCGGTTGCAACAAAGGATGACAGAAAACACGGAAGATTGGCGACGACCATTAGTAGACTACCCGCAAACAGGAAAGCTACCGGACGATAGGTCGCTAGCCCATCGGATCAAGAAAAGAACTCGTCCTACGCATTAATAAACAACACGTTATACGGAAGGTCTTTTGATCAAATGTGGCTAAGGTGCCTAGGCGGGTCCGAGGCCCGTGAAATCGTTAAAGAGGTGCATTCGGGACTCGTGGCGCTCACCAGTCGAGTCCGAAGATGAAAATGAAAATTAAAAGATTAGGGTACTACTGGCCCTCGATGATGACCGACTGCATGAAAATCGCCAAGAGCTGTCATCAATGCCAAGTGCACGGAGTGGTTCTACACCAACCTCCAAATGTGTTACATCCGACAATTGCGTCGTGGCCATTTGAATGTTGGGGCACGGATATAGTGGGTCCGATAGAACCACCATCTTCGAAAGGACATCGCTTCATTCTTGCGGCTACAGATTACTTTTCCAAGTGGGCAGAGGCAGTTCCACTTAGAGAAGTGAAAGCACACCACGTGCTACAGTTTTTCAAGAACCAAGTTGTCTACCGTTTCGGAGTGCCGCGCAGGATTATCTCGGATAGTGGGTCAGCATTCAGAAGCACGCAAATCAACAATTTTGCCAGGAGACACGGAATCAACTGGCGATACTCAATAATTTACTACCCAAGAGCAAACGGCCTCGCTGAGGCTTTTAATAAAAATCTCGTTCAAATCTTAAAGAAAACTTTGGACGATAATAAGAGAGATTGGCACGAGAAGTTGTTAGAAGCCTTATGGGCCTACCGGACAACCTTCAGAACTCCTACTCAAGCTACACCTTACGCTCTGGTGTATGGGTCCGAGGCAGTGTTACCTTTAGAGGTCCAGCTTCCTTCACTCAGAATTGCAGTTGCAAACAAAATCACAATGGAAGAGAACGCGAAATTACGACTAGAAGAATTAGAAAGCCTGGAAGGGAAAAGGCTTGCAGCGCAACAGAATTTAGAACTATACCAAGCTAAGATGGTTCAAGCCCATGACAAACTGGTCCGCCCAAGAACCTTCAAAGTTGGTGACTTAGTTCTCGTTCTCAAGAGACCTATCCTTGCACACCGCAAGATAAGAGGAAAATTTGAACCCACTTGGGAAGGGCCGTTTGTGGTTGAAGCAGTATACTCAGGAGGTTCCAACCAGCTAGTGAATTGTCAGGGAGAACGACATATGCTTCCGATCAACGGACGATACTTGAAAAAGTATTACGCTACTCGATGTTTCGAAGGAATGAATTCTTTATCCTTAGAAACACGGCGAAGTAATTACTTATGATCGGGTCCGAACCCAAAAAATAAAAAATGTGCTAAAATAAATAAAATCATGATAATAAAGTTTTCCTTGTTTTCTCTTCCATATCAAGAGCTCTTTCCCGATCTTATCCCACTTCATTCCCGTTAAGTTTTAAAATATAAGAGTAATAAAAAAGCTGTCTTTAATAAACATTTTCTTAATGTTCTTGTTCTTAGTACATGCCCCCGATCCTTTTCCTTGTCTTTCGCAGGAAATGTCGAACGGGCGGTTGGTCCCGAACTTTAAGAATGGCGTAAGCCTTGCACTCGATGAAAAGAGGGTGAAAGATGGAGCGATAATCGATATTGACTCGGATTTCGCACCGACGAGCCTACGAGTACGAGGAAAGTGACCGGGTCCCAGCTGACCGAGAAGAACCGCCGGGCGGACAAGTGATGAATGTGGGTGGCCCAAGCCACCAATCCAAGACAGAAGAAAAGAAAGGCAAGCACCGAAGAAGATAAGAAAATGAAGTCCGTAGTCGCTACGGCGAAGGCGGTGCTTGTCAACGCCGCGCCCACAGAAACTCAGGAGGTTCGAAGAGCTACTCTCACAGCAACGCAACGAAGAAATAAGAATCGCGGTATCCGTAAGATGTTAACAAAACTAGCTGCGGACCAGCGCGACGAGACAGTTGCTAATGCCAGTACATACACTTCGAGGACACCGGTTCACTAGGAACTCGAAGAAAGGAGGCCGACTCCTAGGATAACGAAAGAACCAGGGAAATCTCACAAAGACCGGAAGAAAGAAGGCTACCACGCCACCGGATAGAACCACCGGTGATGCATGACCTTGTTGCGAAGCAACCCGGGGATGTCCCGACGGACATCATCCCCGAGGAGCCAAGGTATGCGGGAGAGCGTGAAGGGATTGAACCGTATATCCCACAATATGTCACCGAGGCCTCGCCATCCGCAGATCATTCCGGAATACGAGCTGGAGAGAATGCGGAATGTTGAAAAGAAAACCTTTGAATACTTCGAGAGAATTAGAGGCAGAAGAATCAATATACTAGAGGGCCTCGAGCTACATACAGACGTATTCTCAGAGTATGAACAACAGCAAATCGTGGATTGCATCCGGGATTTGAAAAGAATGGGCCGAGCGAGCCGCCTAAGGGAAAACACATACTCAGAACTCCGGAGATGGATGCCAGGGAAGGGAAGAATCACAATACAATGTGGATGCTGTTACAACTTTGCGGAGGACAGGAAGGGAAACCCACCGGGAATACTCCGTCATGGCCAAGTGGATCCGATGCCATTAGTCATCAAGAGAATGGTAAAGAGATTGATAACATGGAGGGTACTGCCAGCAGATTGCATACCCAATAGCTGCATTATTAACATCTACAAGCGGTGGTGACCGCATACCCCCACACATAGATCACCACGACTTTGTCGGACCTTCCGCACGATCTCTTTCCCGAACGAGTGTAACATCATGTTCGGATCCGACCTCCGGATAGCAGGCCCGGGTGAGTTCCGAGGGCCGGTGAAGATACCTTTACCGGTAGGTTCCGTCATGATGCCGAAGGGCAACGGAGCGGATATCGCTAAGCATTGCATACCGGGAGTACCGGTGAAGCGGATCTCGGTTACTTTCGAAGGATGGACGACGAGAAGACACCTTACCATTTTCAGCTCGGACCCGGAGCTAGAGAGCCTCCGGCCTTACGAGCTGTGAGTTACATGGGAAATATCACACCTCCAACGTACATCCAGTCAGCATCCTTGCCAAGGATGGCTTGGAAGGTGATGTTATTAACCATGTACCCCACTATTCAGACATGGATTTTTGACAGTTGCTTCTTTTGATGGATCGACGAAGATCATACATAGTCCGTGTTGAGTCTACATGGATTGTATGAAATATATGCCAGATCAAGTTGTATGATGTATCTTCGACATGATTGGAATGAAAGTGACCATGTCACATTTTTGGCCTTCACCTCTTTTGTGCAAATTGACTGGGAAACGCCATTAAAGTTAAATGAACTTCGAACAAAGAACAGAAAAGAAATAAAAAAAAAGAATAAAAGAAAACTTTCCTTAAAAATCTAAAAATGACGAACACCAAATTCATGAGAACATTAAATAAACGATAAAATAAATTTGAATCGTTAAAGGACAAACAAAATCAACATAAATTTTAAATCAAATCTTAAATCAAATTTCAATCGAGTTCAAACTCATCCTTCCAAATTTCAAATCAAAATCTCAATCAAATTTCAAATTCAATCTTTCCAGATTTCAAATCAAATTCTCAATCGAATTTCAAATTCAAACTTTTTGGAGTTGAGGATTTTACATCCGAGACTGCATTGCTTTAGGATCTTTTCCCTATCGCAATGAAATACATCAAATTCAAACTTTTTGGTCGAGGATTTTACATCCAAGACTGCATTGCTTTAGGATCATTTCCCTATCGCAATGAAATACATCAAAATCAAATTCAAACTTTTTGGAGTTGAGGATCTTACATCCGAGACTGCATTGCTTTAGGATTCTTTCCCTATTGCAATGAAATACATCAAAATCAAATTCTTGGGGTTGAGGATTTTACATCCGAGACCGCATTGCTTTAGGATTCTTTCCCTATTGCGATGAAATACATCCAAATCAAACTTTTGGGGTTGAGGATTTTACATCCGAGACTGCATTGCTTAGGATTCTTTCCCTATTGCAATGAAATACATCAAAATCAAACTCTTGAGGTTAAGGATTTTACATCCAATACCGCATTACTCTGAGATCTCTCCTCATTGTAATGATTCAATCCGATCAATTCAATTTTCTTTTGTGGTTAAAGATGTTATATCTAAAACCACAAAACTCCAATATTCATTTCAAATCAAATCCCTTCAAATTAATTTTGACAAACTTCAATCTAAATTGAAACTCCAAATTGAAATCTAAACTCACACATCGAAACTTAAATTGAAACAAAATGAAATCTGAATCGAAATTTCCCGCATCATGTGATTTGGAATTCACCTCCTTTTCCTTTCCTCGCCGAGAGTTCGGGAATCTCCGGCTTCGGAGATATACTTGACACTCCCCAGCGGAAACTCTTCTACTTTGTCCTAAGTTTATCACGTGGACATCTGTGTTGGTTTTGTTGATCGCTTCGGTCAACACCAATACGCGCGGTGTGCTCCGTCGACTCACCACACCTATTGGGGGTCCATTTGTTGACCTCATTTTCGATGAGGTCTTCTCTTCTTTTTAGTACTTAGGATCTAGCCTTAGGCTTTTCCTTTGACTATCTTAGAGGACTAGAATTAAGACCCACCATATAGAATTTCAAACCACTTCTTAACTCCCTGCAAACTTCACAAACTTGACTGTAGACCCCTAATCACCTAGAGGGTTGAAATCAAATGTGGAAGTTTAAAGGATGAGTTCCTATAGGACTTTTTGGCTTTAGGATCGCCTACGGTGGCCTCGGTCCGGTGAAGGGGCTGACTTACACACACACTACACTCATACACTACACTTTCACACACCTCCTAAAACAACACCCATACCTAACTTGACCTCCTAACTCATGTAGGTGATTCACATGGATGGTCCTTAACCCCTAAGCCCTTGGCTAAGAGGGTTAGGAACAACAATGTGGATGCCTCAAATGAGTCCCTTCATGGCTCATGTGGGCTTGATATGGCTTCATGGCTTAACCAAAATGATTTTATTCCACTTACATTCACCTAATCTTCAATTTCAATTTTCCAAATTTTCAATTTTTGACCCCCGGGCTACACCCGCCTAACCTACCCAAAACCCTTGAAACTACCCAAATTTCTCAAAAAATTTCCAAATTACCCAAAAATTCCTTAAAACCAATCCCAAACATTTCCAAATCACTTAAATTGATCATCCATACCCAAAAATATCAAAAATTCCAAAAATACCTCCCAATACCCTCCAAATACCCAAAATACCCCCCTTGACCCAAAAATCCAAAAAATTCCGAAAATTCCCAGAAAATTCCAGAAAATCCCAAATATTCCCAATTTCATTTTGTTCAACTACACCATGGGCCAATTTTGTCAATTTACCCTACTTTTGTCAAAACCCCCAATTTGGCCCATTTTAACCCAAAGTGAACCCAATGTCAAACCAAACCTATCCAATTGACCCAAATTTTGGTCCAATTCAATTCTAAACTTCAATTCAACATTTCCAACATCAATCTAGACCAAATCTAAGTTCAATTTGATTGACATTTGGATCCAATTTCACTTTTGGCCTTAAAGCCCAATTTGGACCCATGACCCAAGCCTAACCCAAACTCACCCAATTCAACTCCAATTAACCCCAAATCTTTTCTAAATCTTCCTTAGAATTCCCACAAGCAAAACACTAACATGATTTGCCCAACATTTAGACCCAAACCCCACTCAAATTCAACCCAAAGCTAAAAGGCCCAATTTTGACCTAAACCCAAACCTAACCCAAATGAGCCCAAACCCCAAAATCAAAGCCCAATCAAAGTCAAAACCTCTTTGAAACACTCCCATAAACATTTATCAACATTAATTTTACATCAATTTCAACCCTAGCCCAACATTGGCCCAAGTTAGCCCAATTTGACCTATATTGGCCCATTCACCAAAGAAGCCCAAATTCAACCCAATTGAAACCCAAATCACCCCCAATTTGCTTCAAGTCACTCATGACACATCCATGAGCTAAACCCAACAATTATTTGGCCCAAGCCTTTACCAAAATTTCATCCCAAAATCCATTTTAAAATTCAAAAGCCCACTTTCCTTAAACCATTTTAAAAGCCCATCTAAAACCATTTCAAAAAGCCCAAAATCTACCCTAAAGCCCACATGACATCTCCACTTGCCATCCACTTAATAAAAGCCATTCCCTAAGTCCTAAATTCATCATCAAATCATTCCAAATCAAGTTTCATACAAATTTCCATCAAATTACCAAAAATTCCTAAAATCTATTTCCATGAAATCGACCAAACTTTTTGCCAAGCCAAAGGTGAGCCATGAAGCCATGCATGAGCCACATGTGAGCCATGAGAGCTTTGGACACTCCACCATGCCATATTGGGTAAGAAGAGGGAGGGCTTTCCTTAATCCCTAAAGCTCATTAGCCTTAATCATGTTTCACCTAAACTTAAATTTAATCCAAATATATTTGGATGGAGACTTCTCCATGCCAAACCAACTCGATCCCTTTGATCCCCCACAAGCATCCAAAGCCACCTCGAAGGGTGCACCAAGCCCAAATAGGTGGATTAACCCATTTAGACTCAAAACTAGCCATGCCCCATTCTACTTTGAATCAAAGCCTTTACACATGGCAATTGCCAATTGCTTCGCACCAAGTCCCGACCCCGACCCACCCGACCTCGAGGGTGACCCATGCTCGGCCGGCCGGCCACTGTGCCACCGGAAAACACCATGGCCGAGAGCTCACATGTGAGCCAACCTTGGAATTCTCCCTCGCCGAGCCGCCCCATCCCCGGTGGCCATTAGTAGCTGTTCTTCTCTTGCCAAGAGCACTCGATCCCAAGCCATAACTCTCCCCGGGAGGCCCTCCACCCTCTCCTATTTAAACACCACCCCTCTCGGCCATGAGAGGTGCTGAAACAAACCTTAAGGAAACTCCGCCAAAAATTGTTCCGGACTACTCCCCATACACAGAGCACTTGATCCCCACCGAAATCTCCCTTCCATTTCTTCTCTCGCGAGCTCAATTTCGCAGTTGAAATCCAAGCCCAAAACCAGGACACTTCTCCACAAGTGAGCCAATCCCCAAATTGATTGGTTCTACACCTTCAACGGACCAAGGGAAGGTGTCCACCAGCAAAAGCCCCATCTCCGGGCCACCCAGCTTGCTCCAGCCTCCAAGCTTTGTGATCGGGCTTGAGTCGAAATCACACCTGGACAATTCACTGCACCAGGAGACTTCATCCGAAGCTTGCTGGGATCCAATCGAAGGTGCAACAACCCTTAGATCGAAGCCACACTTCTCTGAGCAAAGGTATGGCCTCACTCTTCTTCCCGAGCTTCTGAACATTCTCCATTTCTATTGCGTAAATTTTATCCAACATAAACCGTATGGATGTGTTCGTCTTCTCAAGACGAATCCATAGAGCATAAGAACATGAAAATCCATTGAGTATCGAGTGAGATCTTAGGGATTTAGTGTGGACGGCTCTCGGGCGAGGACGCTCGGGGACGATGAACGGATGCCGTCCATTCAATACACGCGCGGACGGACAGCCTCGGATGGCGTCGGACCGAGAGACGGTACGAGAACCGCGGGGCCCGGGCTGCTGACTCAAGCGGGGGCGTCGAATGGGAGCGCGACGCGTGTGCGTTCGAAGATGCCGAGGATGACGCGGCGCCGCGTGGATAAATAGAAAATTAGGGGTATTTTCTATTTATTTAATTCCCTAAACTTCAAAAATTCATAACTTTGTGTAGGAAAATCATAAAAATAAAATAAAAATACCCTCTTGCTCAGATGAACGGAGGAGAATAATGTGGAAAAGAAATTATTTAATTTCATCAAGTATTTTATTTTTAATAATTTATTTACTCTCTGCATATTTTTAATTCTCCATGCATGTATACAATTCACCATGGCATGAGACCATAGGTCTTTTGAAGCCTCCGAATTTGGGAACATTCCCCGAATTTTCCAAAGTCGGAGGCCATCCCTATGAAAAGTTATTGATTTTTCAAATTCATGTTACTGTTTTGAGTATTTTAATTCCAATAAATAGCATGTTGTGAAATAAATTCTAGGAAAATTTGGTGGTGTTCCTTATGACCAGTAGGACCCTAGGAAAAATAGGTTTTGAGTTAGTTCATTTAAAACAACCCTAATTGGCTTAAACACCCAAAATGGATCTCTAATTAATTAGAGCTAACCATACATCAAATTGACTTGAAATCAATTCTCGACTGACCTTTAGGATCAGAGGAACCCACTATAAAAATTTGAGGTCAATTGGACTTGGTTAGCCCTACTAAATGGGTTGATTAAGCCATTTAGCCATTTTAAACTTTAAAAATTCATAACTTTCAAAATATCTTTCAAAAATTCACCAAATTGGTTTTGGAGCCTCTCTGATATCAGGGGAATTTAAGAAAATTAAAATTTCAATTTTCTAAAAAAGTTGATTTTTAATATTATTTTAATATTTTTAATAATTAAAAAATAATAAAAATCACAAAAATAATAAAATTCACCAAAATGTCACATTTTGAATTTTAATCACTTAGGAACAAACCCCATATTTTTCTTAGGTCTATTTAGTGAGATATTAAATTTTAAAGCTCTAGGGTAATTTTAAAATTAAAAAAATGTATTTTGTAGCATTTTCACTAAAATAATTTTAATAAATCATAGAAAAATCATAAAATTGCAAAATTTGATTCTCTGATTTCCTTAATATCAGAGAGATTTTTGAAAAATATAAAATTTATTTTTCAACCTTTATTTTATTTTTAAATTAATTAACACTCCAAAATTTTGAAATAATTATAATAAAAATAATATAATTCAAAAAATCACCAAAATTGGTCCAAGTGGTCCTCCGGTCATTAGGAATGTCCCCTAATTTTCTTAAGGACAGAAACTTTCCCTTGGTCATGTTATTAAATTTTCCTTGGAAATCTCTATTTTCTACCAAAAATAATTATATAAATAAATTAAATATAGAAAAATCACATTTTCTCCTCTCATGTCTTTATTGACATATGAGTGAAGTCACATAAAAATTTCAAGTTCATTTGAGTTCAATTTAGTGAGTTATGAAATTATTAAGCTTAAAGGGTAAAGTGGTAATTAAAATTTTAATCCTTAATTAAAACTTTAGGTTTAATAAAAAAATTAATAAGTAAAATATTTGATCCTAATCTGATTTGGATGATTGAAATTTATATAATTAAAGGGTAGAAGTCCATTAAACAATTTAAAATAATTAAACCTTAATTAAATAATTGATTAAATTTGGAAGAATAATAAAATTGGAATTATTAAAATAGGGATATTATTAGGAGGAGATTTATTCTTTAATTTAAAAATCCCTAAATTAATCATCTCATTAATATTCAATTCTTAATTAAAATGATAACTCAAATTCAAAATATTAAAAGACTTAATCATTAAACTAAAATTAAATTATTAAACTCTTTTGAAATTTCAATTAAAATTAAAAATAAAATTAAATTAAGTAAATTAAATTGAATTAAATTAAATTAAATTAAATTAAAATTAAAAGTAAAATTAAATTAAAGATTAAATTAAATTAAATTAAATTAAATTAAATTAAATTAAATCAAATTAAATTAAAATTAAATCAAATCAAACTAAATTAAGTTAAACCAAACTAAATTGAATAGAATTAAAATTAAATTAAATTAAATTAAATTAAATTAAATTAAATTGAATTAAATATAACATCACCAAAGACATAAAGAATTCAAAATAAATCTAAAATAACTTGAACACTATTCCAAATTTAAACCTATTAATTGAAGTTAAACTAAATCACAAACCATTTGAACACCAATTTACCCTCGAAAGCTTTAGTTATCATAACTCCTAAACAGAATATTAAATGAAATGTTACTTCACTTATATGACATTCAAACATCCTAGTTCACTCGAGTAAGATAATAACAAAACTTAACTAAACCTCGGACGATTAATTCATTTGTGTAATTGAATTCATTTGGACTTAAAACAATCCTAGAAATATTGAAAAGATGTTTAAGATTCTTCTTAAGCACTTCCTCAATATGATAAGATATTTATAAGAACAATTGAACTCAATTGTTCTTCAATGAAGAAAATCGTCCTCAAACCAAAACACAAAGACCTAGACGTCATAGGAAATGACTAGCTATAGGATTAGGAACTTGGTAGAAAACCATAACCCTTCCCTTAGCTTTACCTAGGAACTTGCTTAAATATTCTAATTGTGTTTTAAGTGCAGCTTGGGATGACGGGAAGACCCTCCGAGTACGCTTTTGTTTTATTGCAATTTATTTTCTTGCAATTTTTATTATTGCAATTTATTTAACTCGCTTGCACTTACTTTTCTTGCATGATAAACAATCGTTGCATGAAAACCCACACCTTTAGGATAGTCCCTAAAGCCGAAACCAAAATCAAATTAAAAGTCATTGCAAGATAAAATTCACCGCCGAACATTTCAAAATATAAAACAACTCAAAATTTAATCACAAACTGAACACAAAACTACAATTACAACTAAATTAAAACGTCTTGTTGGATGATCGGGAATACCTCGGATGATGTAACCTACGTGTTGCTAACGGGATTTCCCACGGTTTAAATGAAAGTGTGGAACTCATTCGATTGAGTTTAGCAAATTCATCCGGACTAAGTGAATCCGATAAAAATAATGATGCGGAAGGATGGAACCGTGGGATCTTAACCGGTGTCGTTATAATCAACTTTAAGATTTGTTTTAATTAAAACGTAAAAAACACTTGGAAATTAAGATTTTCTCTAAACCAAAACACTTTTCTCATCCCCCGATTTATGACTTCTAAAACTAAAACTCGCAACAACAAGGAGCTCGTAGCATGGTGGGCAGACACGGCCATCGTCATCAGCAAAACCTGAGTCTACTTCAACAAAACTTTCCTAGAATTAAATAATAAAGCCATAGGACTTCGAGGTAGTTTGCCTAGTGCAACATAAATCCTCAACTCTTCGTTAGGAATTTGCACTGCAAATTAAGCCCTAATCGGTCTTAGGATTCCGAGGTAGTCGTCGGATACGACATAAACCCTCACATCTTCGAGGCTATTTGTATGATTCTGTCATATAAATATAAGCCCTAATTAATTAAAATTGGCAAGATTAAAACATTAAATAAACATTAGGACTTGCTTAAATCTGAGCCAAACAATAAGATAGTTTGGGAAGTTGCCAAGATTCTTCTTGGATCCTCAGCTTCTCCTACTTCTCTTCCTTTTGGACTCCTGAAAATAAATGTTCCAAATTTGAGCTAATCCCTTTTGAAATTTCAAAAATTCAATCCTTTGAAAACTTAAACTTTGAAATTCTTGAGAGCAGAATTATTGATTATTATCGAGAGTTTTCTTAGGTTATTCCCGTTACTTAAGATGTAATTAACTATAGGGGCTTGCCCTTATAGGGAATTTCAAAGAACCTGTGTAATATAAACCCTGTTTAATGCTTTCATATTAAGCGGGGAATTTGTCGGCTTATAAAATTGGTTCGCGGACCAAACAGATGTCACAAATCTTCTAGTTTATTTAATCGAGCCCCACCATCAAGCAGTGTGTCTATCCTTAGGGATAGATACACGATTTGTGGTGCGGTGCTCGTTTATATAAACTATTTGGGATGTGAGATCAGTTTGATTTCATATCTTAAAATTTTCAAACTTAAAATTATTTTCAAAATAAAATACTACTTTTCAAGTTATTTATTTAAATTAAATTAAAAAATTCGCCGACAACTTCTGTTAGGCGACCCCCTTTCAAAATAAAACACACAACCTAAAAATAAGCCGTACAGCTAGTCTTTAAGATATAGATGAGATTGTAATTCTTGCATCTCAGGTTGCTGCAATATTAAGGAAGTTGAACCAATTTGGAATGAACCAACCTCAATTTACTCCATTAAGTGAGGAAAGTTCATTAGAACATGTGATTAATTCTGTCCTATCATATGAGACTTTAAATACCAGAAACAACTCTTATTCTAACTTTTACAACCGAAGTTGGAAGAACCATCCTAATTTTAACTGGAATCATACCATTGAGGGTAGAAACTAGCAATAGGAAAACAATTATGCAAATCCTAATGGAAGTTGGAATAATCGGGGGAACACAAAGTATAGTCCTTCATATCCATTGGACTCTAACAATGATCAACAATTAGAGTATAAGAAGATGTCTATATAAGAAGTGGTATTGCAAATGAGAAGCCAGTTGCAAAGTTATAATGCTTGGATTAGAAACATAGAGAATCAACTGGGATAAATTGCTAATTCACTTAGTAATAGACCCCAAGGAACACTTCCTAGCAACACTAAGATCAACCTTGAAGAGAACAATAATGAATAAGTAGAATCTGTCCAATTAAGAAGTGGAAGATAGATAGAGGATGTGGTTAGAAAAAGGAAAGAAGTTGTGAGAGAAACAAAGGAAACTAAAAGATCTGAAGAACATGTTTCTATGGATCTGGAAAATCAATTTAGAAAGATCATCACCTCCAATTCCTCAAAGACTTAAACAACATGAGTTGGATAAACAATTTTCAAAGTTCATGGAGGTACTTAAGAAGTTAACGCTAAATATTCCTTTCGTTGAAGCTTTGGAACAGATGCCAAGTTATGCAAAGTTTATAAATGATATATTAAACAAGAAAAGGAAATTTAGAGATTATGAGACTGTTGCACTAAGTGAGGAGTGAAGCGCTATACTTCAGAAAAAGTTTCCTCAAAAACTTAAAGATCCTTGTAGCTTAACAATTTCTTGTGCAATTGGAGCAATATTATGTGAAAATGTTTTATGTGATTTAAGAGTGAGCATTAATGTGATGCCTCTATCTATATTTCCAAGGTTAGGTTTAGCTGATATTTCTCCCACTACTGTAACCCTTCAGTTAGCCAATCGATCCATCATTTATACAAAAGGGATTATAGAAGACTGCTTGTTAAAATGGATAAATTTATCTTTTTTATGGACTTTATTGTATTAGATATGGAGGAAGATAAAGAAAATCTAATTATTTTGAGGAGACATTTCTTTGTTATTGGACAAGCTATGATAGATGTGCAAAAAAGAGAGTTGACCATGAGTATTAATGACCAGGAAGTCAATTTTGATGTGTTAAAGACTATGAAATATCCAGTTGAGAGAAAAGATGATGATTGTCTTTGGATGGATGAAATTGAATATCTAAGTAAAGACCAATTCCAAGAAAGTTTTGAGAGTAAGTTAACAGATGAAATCGAAATGGACTTTCATGATGAGTTGAAAACATTGTTTAAAGAAGACTGTATGTATGTTCAAGAGAGGTGTGAAATGATGGATCATACCAAAAATAGTAAACTTTTAATTCAATCTGTTGGATAATCTCATGAACTTAAGATGGATGTGCCCCATAAAATTTTAAAGCCTACCTTAGGGAATTCATCTACACCACCAGTCTTTATATCTTCATATTCCACTCAATCACAAGAAGAACCTGAATTTAATGATGAAATTAGCAAAAGATCTCCTAAGAAAGAGTTATTCAAAATCACTGAATGACATATTTCGTGGTATATAGAAAAAATAAATGACATTCTGATGTTTGGTTAACCATAGTAAATATTGGATGGATCAAGTCGTTGATGTTAGACCAAGCTCTTCGTGGGAGGCTACCATTGGTTATCTTTGTTATCTATTTAGTTTGTTTGTTGTTATGTTGGATTAGATAATAGTGAGATGTTGGACTTTGATCCGTGTTTGATGTGTAAGAGTGGATTAGATTAATGTTGTTGGGTAATTCCTTCGTCATGACTAGATTTGTAAATGACTTCTGGTAGCAGTAGGCCGATGAGTCTGTTACGACTTAATTCTTAACCGGAGCTGAGCATTACCTTGAAGCATGTTGAGTTTGGACTTAGACCACTCCATGTCAACTCTATTACTTCCTTTATCTAACTTTGTTTTCCTTGAGTAAGGTCATTAACTTACTTAGTGAACAATATCTGAATGAACTGCACTATTTTTATTTACCAGATTGTGTATGTCGGCATTATTTTTTTTAGGTCGTGTGTTTTATTTTGAAAAGTGGTCGCCTAACAGAAGTTGTGCGGCAAATTTTTATTTTAAATTTAATTTAAATATATATAATTTAGAAAGTAGTATTTGATTTTGAAAATAATTTTTAAATTTGAAAGTTTTAAGATATGAGATTAAACCGATTTCACATCCCCAAATAGTTTATATAAACGAGCACCGCACCACAAACCGTATATCTATCCCTAAGGATAGACACACTGCTTGATGGTGGGGCTCGATCAAATAAACTAGAAGTTTTGTGACATCCGTTTGGTTTGCGAACCAATTTTATAAGCCGACAAATTCCCTCGCTTAATATGAAAGTATCAAACAGGGTTTATATTACTCGGGTTCTTTAAAATTCCCTATAAGGGCAAGCCCCTATAGTTAATTACATCTTAAGTGACGGGAATCACCTAAGAAAACTCTCGATAATAACCAATAATTCTGCTCTCAAGAATTTCAAAGTTTAAGGTTTCCAAAGATTGAATTTTGGAATTTCAATAGGGAATGTATCAAATTTTGGAACATTTTGTTTTGTGAATCCAAAGGAAGAGAGGTAGGAGAAATCACTGATTCGAAGTGAACTTCGATAATTTCCCGACTATCCTATTGTTTGTCTTGAATTTAGGAAAGTCCTAATGTTTATTTGATATTTCAATCTTGCCAATTTCAATTAATTAGGGCTTATATTTGTATGATAAAATCAAACAAATAGCCTAGAAGATGTGAGGGTTTATTGTCGTATCGGACGACTACCTCGGAATCCTAAGACCGGTTAGGGCTTAATTTGCAATGCAAATGCCTAACGAAGAGTTGAGGATTTATGTTGCACTAGGCAAGCTACCTCGAAGTCCTATGGCTTGGTTGTTTTAATTCTAGGAAAGTTTTGCTGAAGTAGACTCAGGTTTTGCTGATGACGATGGTCGTGCTGCCCACCATGCTCCGAGCTCCTTGTTGTTGCAGAGGTTTAGTTTTAGAAATCATAAATCAGGAGTTGAGAAAAGTGTTTTGGTTTAGAGAAAATCTTAATTTCCAGGTGTTTTTCGTGTTTTATTTAAAACAAATCTTAAAGTTGATTATAACGACACCGGTTAAGATCCCACGGTTCCATCCTTCCGGCATCATTATTTTTATCGGATTCACTTAGTCCAGATGAATTTGCTAAACTCAACTGAATGAGTTCCACACTTTCATTTAGACCGTGGGAAATCCCGTTAGCAACACGTAGGTTACATCATCCGAGGTATTCCCGATCATCCAACAGGACGTTTTAATTTAGTTGTAATTGTAGTTTTGTGTTCCGTTTGTGATTAAATTTTGAGTTGTTTTATATTTTGAAATGTTCGGCGGTGAATTTTATCTTGCAATAACTTTTAACTTAATTTTGGTTTCGAGCTTTAGGGGCTATCCTAAAGGTGTGGGTTTTCATGCAACGAGTTGTTTTATCATGCAAGAAAAAAATAAACGCAGTTGCAATAAAGTAAATTGCAATAATGTAAATTGCTTGGAAAATAAATTGCAGGAAAGTAAATTGCAATAATACAAATGCGTACCCGGAGGGTCTTCCCGTCATCCCAAACTCGCACTTAAAACACAATTAGCATATTTAAGCAAGTTCCTAGGTAAAGCTAAGGGAAAGGTTATGGTTTTCTACCAAATTCCTAATCCTATAGCTAGTCATTTCCTATGACGTCTAGGTTCTTTGTGTTTTGGTTTAAGGACGATTTTCTTCATCAAAGAATAATCAAATTCAATTGTTCTTATAAATGTCCTATCATATTGAGAAAGTGCTTAAGAAGGATCTTAAACATCTTTTCAATATTTCAGGATTGTTTTAAGTTCAAATGAATTTAATTATACAAATGAATTAATCGTCCAAGAATTTCAAGTTTTGTTAACTTGCTCGAATGAACTAGGACATTTGAATATCCTATGAGTGAAGTGACACTTCATTTAATGTTTTATTTAGGAGCTATAATAACTAAAGCTTTCAAGGGTAAGTTAGTATTCAAATGATTTGGTTTAATTTAAAGAGTTTAAATTTGGAATAGTGTTCAAGTTGTTTTTTTTTTTTTTTTTTTTTAATTTATTTTCTTTCTGTTTTAGGTGATGTTATATTTAATTCAATTTAATTTAATTGAGTTTTAATTTAGTTTAACATAGTTCAATTTAATTTGATTTGGTGTTTAATTAATTTGATTTGATTTAATTTAATTTAATTATTTAATTTAATTTAATTTAATTTAATTGTTTAATTTAATTTAATTTAATTTTAATTATTTAATTTAATTTAATTTAATTGTTTAATTTAATTTAATTTAATTTTAATTTAATTTAATTTAATTTAATTTAATTGTTTAATTTAATTTAATTTAATTTTAATTTAATTTAATTTAATTTAATTTGTCTTAATTTAATTTAATTATTAAATTTAATTTAATTTTAATTTAATTTATCTTTAATTTACTTTATTTTTAATTTTAATTGAAATTTTTGAAAGAGTTTAATAATTTGACTTTAGTTTAATGATTAAGTCTTTTAATATTTTGAATTTGAATTATCATTTTAATTAAGAGTTGAATATTAATGAGATGATTAATTTAGGGATTTTTAAATTAAAGAATAAATCTCTTCCTAATAAATATCCCTTATTTTAATGATTCCAATTTTATTATTCTTCCAAATTTAATCCATTATTTAATTAAAGTTTAATCATTTTGAAATTGTTTAATGGGTTTCTACCCTTTAATTATTTAAATTTCAATCATCCAAATCAGATTAGGATCAAATATTTTATTTGTTAATTTTTATTAAACCTAAAGTTTTAATTAAGGATTAAAGATTTTAATTACTATTTTACCCTTTAAGCTTAATAATTTCATAACTCACTAAATTAAACTTAAATGAATTTGAAATTTTTATGTAACCTCACTCATATGTCAATAAAGACATGAGAGGAGAAAATGTGATTTTTTTTTGTATTTAATTTATTTATATAATTATTTTTGGTGGAAAATAGAGATTTTCAAGGAAAATTTGATAACATGACCAAAAGAAAGTTTCTGTCCTTAAGAAAATTAGGGGACATTCCTAATGACCAGAGAAGCACTTGGACCAATTTTGGTGATTTTTTGAGTTATATTATTTTTATTATAATTATTTTGAGTTTTGGAGTGTTAATTAATTTAAAAATAAAATAAATGTTGAAAAATGAATTTTATATTTTTCAAAAATCTCTCTGATATCAAGGAAACCAGAGAATCAAATTTTGCAATTTTCTGATTTTTCTATGATTTATAATAATTATTTTAGTGAAAATGCTAGAAAATACATTTTTTTTTTTAAAATTACCCTAGGGCTTTAAAATTCAATATCTCACTAAATAGACCTAGGAAAAATGTGGGATTTGTTCCTAAGTGATTAAAATTCAAAATGTGACATTTTGGTGAATTTTATTATTTTTGTGATTTTTATTATTTTTTAATTATTAAAAATATTAAAATATTATTAAAAATTAACTTTTTTAGAAAATTGAAATTTTAATTTTCTTAGGTTCCCCTGATATCAGAGAGGCTCCAAAACCAATTTGGTGAATTTTTGAAAAGTATTTTAAAAGTTATGAATTTTTAAAGTTTAAAATGGCTAAGTGACTTAATCAACCCAATTAGTAGGGCTAACCAAGTCCAATCGATTTCAAATTTTTATGGTGGGTTCCTCTGATCCTAAAGGTCAGTGGAGAATTGATTTCAAGTCAATTTGATACCTGGTTAACTCTAATTAATTAAAGACCTATTTTGGGTGTTTAAGCCAATTAGGGTCGTTTTAAATGAACTAAGTCAAAACCTATTTTTCCTAGGGTTCTCTGGTCATAAGGAACATCACCAAATTTTCCTAGAATTTATTTCACAACATGCTATTTACTGGAATTAAAATACTCAAAACAGTGACTCGAACTTGAAAAATCAAGAACTCCTCATAGGGATGGCCTCCGACTTTGGAAAATTCAGGGAATGTTCCCAAATTCAGAGGCTTCAAAAGCCCTATGGTCTCATGCCATGGTGAATTGTATGCATGCATGGAGAATTAAAACAATGCAGAGAGTAAATAAATCATAAAAAATAAAATATTTGATGAAATTAAGTGATTTCTTTTTCACATTATTCTCCTCTGTTCACTGAGCAAGAAGGTATTTTTATTTTATTTTTGTGATTTTTCTACACAAAGATATGGATTTTTGAAGTTTAGGGAATTAAATAAATAAGAAAATACCCTATTTATCTATTTATCCACGCGGCGCCGCGTCAACCTCGGCAGCTCCGAAGGGGTACGTGTCGCGCTGTGATTGGGCGCCGCCATCTGAGTCAGCAGCCCGGGCCCCGCGGTTCTCGCACCGTTTCCCGGTCCGACGCAATCCCGGCCGTCCGTGCGCGCGTGTATCGAATGGACGGCATCCGTTCATCGTCCCCAAGTGTTCTCACCCGAGAGCCGTCCACACTAAATCCCTAAGATCTCACTCGATTCTCAATGGATTTTTACGTTCTTATACTCTATGGATTCGTCTCGAAGAGACGAACACATCTATACGGTTAACATGCATTGGAACTAAGGCATTTGAAATAGAGAATCTTCGAAGCTCGGGATGAAGAGTTAGCTCATACCTTGGCTCGTAGAAGTGTGGCTTCAATCCGAGAGTTGTTACACCTTCGATCGGGTCCTAGCAAGCTCCGGATGAAGTCTCCCGGTCTCGGTGAATTGTCCGGATATGATTTCGACCAAGCCCGATCACAAAGCTTGGAGGCCGGAGCAACCGGGTGGCCCGGAGATGGGGCTTTTGATGGTGGACACCTTCCCTCGGTCCGGTGAAGGTGTAGAGCCAATCAATTTGGGAATTGGCTCACCGTGGAGAAGTGTCCTGGTTTTGGGTGGAATTTCAACTCCGAAATCGAGCTTACAGAGGAGAAATGGCAGGGGGATCTCACCTGGGATCAAGTGCTCTAAGAGTGGAGAAGGGTCCGGAACAATTTTGGCGCAGTTTTGGCAAGGTTTGTGCTTGGCTCCTCTTATGGCCGAGAGGGGCGGAGTTTAAATAGAGCTGGCCGGGAGGCCTCCCGTGGAGAGTTAGGGCTTGGGATCAGCCTGCTCGGTGAGGAGAAGAACGAGCCATGGTGGCCATCGGGCATGGGGCAGCTCAAGCAAGGTGGAATTCCAAAGTCGGCTCACATGCGAGCTCTCGGGTGTGGTGTTTTCCGGCGATCCGAGCAGCTCGGCCGGCAGGCATGGGTCACCATCTCGACCGGGGAGGTCGTGGCTTGGCAATGGTGAAGTCAATCGGGTTTGGACATGTGTAAAGTGTTCGAATTAAAATGGAATGGGGAGGGGGTCATTTTGGCTTGAAATTGGTCAACCCATTGGTTTGGGTTGGGTTCACCTCCCCATGGCCGGTCTTGGGTCGAGAAGATCAGCTAGGCTAGCTGGTCAAGAGGTGGTGATGTCCTTATCCAAGAATATTTGGATTAAATCTTGGTTAAGGGGAGACATGCTTAAGGTTAATGACTTTTAGGAGATGGTTAAAGGACCTCCTCCTTTTGCCATTAATGGCATGGTCACATGCCAAACTTTCATGGCTTCATATGGTTTGTGAATGGCTCATCCTTGGCTCCATTTGGCTTGGGAAAAGCTTGGGTCAATTTCATGAAAATGGGTTTTAAGAATTTTGGATGTTTTGATGGAAATTTGTATGAAACTTGATTTGGAATAATTTGATGGTGATTTTAGGACTTAGGTAATGGATTTAATTAAATGGATGACAAATGGAGATGTCATGTGGGCTTTAGGGTAGATTTGGGCTTTTGAATTTTGAAGGAAATAGACTTTTAGAAAGGTTTAAGGGAAGTGGGCTTTTAAGTTTATGAATGTGTTCATGGATGAAAATTTTTGTAAAAGGTTGGGCCAAATAATTGTTGGTTTAGCTCATGGATGTGTCATGAGTAACTTGAAGCAAATTTGGGGTAGTTTGGGCTTGAATTGGGTTGGATTTGGATTCTTTTCGGTGAATGGGCCAATATAGGTCCAAATGGGCCAAGTTGGGCCAATGTTGGGCTAGGGTTGAAATTTATGTAGAATTATTGTTGAGAAGTGTTTATGGGAGTGTTTCAAAGAGGTTTTGACTTTGGTTGGGCTTTGATTTTTGGGGTTTGGGTTCATTTGGGTTAGGTTTGGGCTTAGGTCAAAAAATGGGCCTTAAGGTCAAAAGTGGAATTGGATCCAAATGTCAATTAAATTGACTTGGATTTGGTCTAAATTGGTATTGGGAATGTTGAATTGAAGTTTAGAATTGAATTGGACCAGAATTTGGGTCAATTGGATAGGTTTGGTTTGACATCGGGTTTACTTTGGATTAAAATGGGTCAAATTGGGGTTTTGACAAAAGTAGGGTAAATTGACAAAATTGGCCCATGGTGTAGTTGGACAAAATGAAATTGGGAATATTTGGGATTTTCTGGAATTTTCTGGGAATTTTTTGAATTTTTGGATTTTTAGGCCAAGAAGGGTATTTTGGGTTATTTCGAGGGTATTGGGAGGTTTTCTTGGAATTTTTGGTATTTTTGGGTATGGATGATCAATTTGAGTGATGTGGAGGTGTTTGGGATTGATTTTGGAAAATTTTAGGTAATTTGGAAATTTTGCAAAAATTTGGGTAATTTCTGAGGGTTTTGGGTAGGCTTAGAGAGTGTAGGGTCCCGGGGTCAAAAATTGAAAATTTGGGAAATTGAAGATTGGGTGAATTTGAGTGGGGTGAAATCATTTTGGTTGAGCCATGAAGCCATTTCAAGCCCATATGAGCCATGAAAGGACTCATTTGAGGCATTCACTATGTTGTTCCTAACCCTCTTACCAAGGGCTTAGGGGTTAAGGACCATCCATGTGAATCACCTACATGAGTCGGAGGTCAAGTTGGGTATGGGTGTGGTTTTAGGAAGTGTGTGGAAATGTAGTGTGTAAGTGTAGTGTAAGTCAGCCCCTTCACTGCACCGTGCCACCTGTAGGCGCTCCTAAGGCCAAAGAGTCCTATGAGAACTCATCCTTTAAACTTCCATATTCGATTTCAACCCTCTAGGTGATTAGGGGTCTATAGTCAAGTTTGTGGAGTTTGCAGGAGTTTAGAAGTGGTTTAAATTTCTAAAAGGCGGGTCCCAATTCTAGTCCTCTAAGATAGTCAAAGGAAAAGCCTAAGGCTAGATCCTAAGCACTAAAAAGAAGAAAGGAAGACCTCATCAAAAATGAGGTCAACAAATGGACCCCCAATAGGTGTGGTGAGCCGACGGAGCACACCGCGTATCGGTGTTGACCGAAGCGATCAACAAAACCAACACAGATGTCCAAGTGACGAACTTAGGACGAGCGAAGAGTTTCGCTGGGAGTGTCAAGTATATCTCCGGAACCGGAGATTCTTGAACTCTCGCTGGGAAAGGAAAAGGAGGTAAATCCCAAATCACATGATCCGAGGGAATTTCGATTTAGATTTTATTTTGTTTCAATTTAAGTTTTGATGTGTGAGTTTAAATTTTAGTTCGGAGTTTCAATTTAGATCAAGTTTTGTCAAAATTAATTTGAGGGATTCGATTCGAAATGAAAATTAGGATTTTGAGGTTTTAGATGTAACATCTCCAACCTCGAAAGAAAATTGAATTGATTAGATTGAATCGTTGCAATGAGAAGATACCTCAGAGCAAAGTGGTGTTGGATGTAAAATCCTTAACCTCAAGAGTTTGATTTTAATGTATTTCATTGCGATAGGAAATGATCCTAAAGCAATGCAGCTGGATGTAAAATCCTCGACCCAAAAGGTTGAATTTTGATGTATTTCAAGGCAATAGGAAGAGAATCCTAAAGCAAGGTAGCCTTGGATGTAAAATCCTCGACCCAAAAGTTTGAATTTTGATGTATTTCAAAGTGCAACAGAAGAGAATCCTAAGCAAGTGCAGTCTTGATGTAAAATCCTCGACCCAAAAGTTTGAATTTTGATGTATTTCAAGTGCAACAGAAGAGAATCCTAAAGCAATGCAGTCTTGGATGTAAAATCCTCGACCCAAAAGTTTTGAATTTTGATGTATTTCAAGGCAATAGAAGAGAATCCTAGTAAGCATAGTCTTGGATGTAAAATCCTCGACCCAAAAGTTTGAATTTTGATGTATTTCAGATGCAACAGAAGAGAATCCTAAGCAAGGCAGTCTTGGATGTAAAATCCTCGACCCAAAAGTTTTGAATTTTGATGTATTTCAAAGGCAACAGAAGAGAATCCTAGCAAGTAGATATTGGATGTAAAATCCTCGACCCAAAAGTTTTAATTTTGATGTATTTCAGTGCAATAGGAAGAGAATCCTAAAGAGGCAGTCTTGGATGTAAAATCCTCGACCCAAAAGTTTTGAATTTTGATGTATTTCAATGGCAATAGAAGAGAATCCTAAAGCAAGTAGGTCTTGGATGTAAAATCCTCGACCCAAAAAGTTTTGAATTTTGATGTATTTCAAGTGCAATAGAAGAGAATCCTAAAGCAATATAGCCTTGGATGTAAAATCCTCGACCCAAAAAGTTTTGAATTTTGGTGTATTTCAAAGGCAATAGAAGAGAATCCTAGCAAGGGTACTTGGATGTAAAATCCTCGACCCAAAAGTTTTGAATTTTGATGTATTTCAAAGGCAATAGAAGAGAATCCTAAAGCAAGGCAGTCTTGGATGTAAAATCCTCGACCCAAAAGTTTTGAATTTCGATGTATTTCAAAGGCAATAGAAGAGAATCCTAAAGCAATGCAGTCTTGGATGTAAAATCTTCGACCCAAAAGTTTTGAATTTTGGTGTATTTCAAGGCAATAGAAGAGAATCCTAAAGCAATGCAGTCTTGGATGTAAAATCCTCGACCCAAAAGTTTTGAATTTTGATGTATTTCAAGTGCAATAGAAGAGAATCCTAAAGCAATGCAGTACTTGGATGTAAAATCCTCGACCCAAAAGTTTTGAATTTTGATGTGAGATCTAGAAGATCGGATTTGAGATTTGATAGAGATTGAATTTAAATTTGATTGAGACTTGAAGCCCGGAAAGATTGAATTTGGAAATTGGAAATTTGGAAGGATGAGTTCGAACTCGATCGAAACTTGATTTAAGATTTGATTTGAAATTTGAAAGATCAAGTTCGAAACTTGATCGAGATTGGATTTGGATTTTGATCGAGAATTTGATTTGAGATTTGGGAAGATCAAATTTGAAATTTGATCGAGAGTGGATTTGGAATTTGATCGAGAACTTGATTTTGAAGTTCGGAAGGATGGAATTTGATTTTGAAGTTCGAAAAGATTGAAATTTGATTCGTAATTTGGAAAGATTGAATTTGAGATTTGTGTTGATTTCGTTTATCTTTTAATGGTTCAAATTTTATTTTGTTGTTTATTTAATGTTCATGTGAACTCGGTGTTTGTCATTTTTCGCATTTTTTTTAAAAAGTTTTCTTTTATTCTCTTTTTTTCTTTTCTCGTTCTTTGTTCGAAGTTCATTTAACTTTAATGGCGTTTCCCAATCAATTTGCACAAAAGAGGTGAAGGCCAAAAACGTGACATGGTCACTTTCATTCCAATCATGTTGAAAATACGTCGTACAACTCGATCTGGAATATATTTCATACAATCCATGTAGACTCAAAACGGACGGTGTATGATCTTTGTTGATCCATCAAAAGAATCATCCGTCAAAAATCCATGTCCGAATAAGTGAGGTACATGGTCAATAACATCACCTTCCAAGCCATCCTTGGCAAGGATGCCAGCCGGATGTACATCGGAGGTGTGATATTTCCTATGTAACTCACGCACTCGTAAGGCCGGAGGTTCTCTAGCTCGGGTCCGGTCGGAAATGGTAAGGTATTTTGTCGTCGTCCATCCTCCCGAAAGTAACCGAGATTCGCTCCACCGGCACCCCGGTATGCAATGCTTTGCGATATCTCGCCCCGTTACCTTGCAGTATCATGACGGAACCCACCGTAAAGGTATCTTTACCGGCCCTCGGAACTCACCCGGGCCTCGCTATCCGGAGGTCGTATCCGAACATGATGTTGCACTCATTCAAGAAAGAGACCGTGCGTAAAGGTCCGACGAAGTCGTGGTGATCAATATGTGGGGGTATGCAACACCTCGTTTGTAGATGTTGATAATGCAGCCTATTGGGTATGCAATCCGCCGGCAAGCACTCTCCATGTTATCAATCTTTTTACCATTCTCTTGATAACTAATGGCATCGGATCTACTTCGCCCATGACGAAGTATTCCCGTGGGTTTCCTTCTCGTCTTCAAAGAAAGTTGTAGCAAGATCCGCATTGTATCGTGATTCTTCCTTTCCCCGGCATCCATCTCCGGGTTCCGAGTATGTGTTTTCCTCGTGCGGCCCGCTCGGCCCATTCTTTTCGGATCCCTGATACGATCCACGATTTGCCGTTGTTCATACTCCGAGAATACGCTCTGTGTAGCTCGAGGCCTTCTAGTATGTCGATTCTTCTTCCTTTAATTCTCTCGAAGTATTCGAAAGTTTTCTTTTCAACATTCTCGCATCCTCTCCAGCTTCGTATTCCGAATGATCCGCGTATGGCGAGGCCTCGTGACATATTGTGGGATATATGGTTCAATCCCTTCACGTTCCCCCGCATACCTCGGCTCCTCGTGGATGATGTCCGTCGTGACATCCCCCGGGTTGCTTCGCAACAAGGTCATGCACCGCCGGTGGTTCTATCCGGTGGCGTGGTAGCCTTCTTCCTTCCGATCTTCCGGAGATTTCTCTAGTTCTTTCGTTATTATAGGAGCCGGCCTCCTTTCTTCGTGTTCCCGGTGAACCGGTGTCCTCGAAGTGTATGTGCCGGCATTAGCAATTGTCTCGTCGCGCCGGTCCGCGCCTAGTTTTGTTAACATCTTACGGATACGGCGATTCTTATTTCTTCGTTGCGTGGGCCGTGAGAGTAGCTCTCCGCACTTCGAATCTCTCGCGGCGCGGCGCCGACAAGCTCGCCCTCCGCCGTAGCGACTACGGACTTTATTTTCTTATCTTCTTCGGTGTTTGCCTTTCTTTTCTTGTTGTTGGATTGGTGGCTTGGGCCACCCACTTTCATCACTCGTCCGCCCGGGTAGTTCTTCTCAGCTAACCGGGACCCGCCACTTTCCTCGCATCGTAGGCTCCGCCGGTGCGAAATCCGAGTCAATCTCGATTATCGCTCCATCTTTCACCCTCTTTTCATCGAGTGCAAGGCTTACGCCATTCTTAAAGTTCAAGACCAACCGCCCGTTCGACATTTCTCCGCGAAAAGACAAGGAAAAGGATCGTGGTCAGTACTAAGAACAAGAACATTAAGAAAATGTTTATTAAAGATACATTTTTTTATTATTCTTATATTTTGAAATTTAACAGAATGAAGTAGGATAAGATGAGGGAAGAGATTTTTATTTGAAAAAGGAAACAAGGAAAACTTAATTATCATGATTTTATTTATTTTAAGCACATTTTATTATTTTTGAGTTCGGACTCAATCATAAGTAATTACTTCACCCGTGTTTCTTAGGGATGAAGAATTCATTCCTTCGAAACATCGAGTAACGTGAATATTTTTTCAAGTATCGTCCGTTGATTGGAAGCATATGTCGTTCTCCCCGGCAATTCACTAGCCGGTAGAACCTCCCGAGTATACCGCTTCAACCACAAACGGTCCTTCCCAAGTGGGTTCAAATTTTCCTCCTATCTTGCGGTGTGCAAGAATAGTCTCTCGAGAACGAGAACTAAGTCACCAACTTTCAAGGTTCTCGGGCGGACCAGCTTGTCATGGGCTCGAACCATCTTAGCTCGGTATAGTTCTAAATTCTGTTGTGCTCGCAAGTCTTTTCCTTCCAAGCTTTCTAATTCTTCGAGTCGTAATCCGGCGTTTTCTTCGTCGTGATCTTGCTTGCAACTGCAATTCGAGTGAAGGAAGCCGAACCTCTAAAGGTAACACTCGTCTCGGACCCATACACCGCGAGCGTAAGGTGTAGCTTCGAGTAGGAGTTCGAAGGTTGTCCGGTAGGCCCATAAGGCTTCTAACAATTTCTCGTGCCAATTTCTCTTATTATCGTCCAAGGTTTTCTTTAAGATTTGAACGAGAGTTTTATTAAAAGCCTCGCCGAGGCCGTTTGCTCTTGGGTAGTAAATTGTCGAGTATCGCCGGCCGATTCCGTGTCTCCCGACAAAATTGTTGATTTGTGTGCTTCGAATGCCGACCCATTATCCGAGATGATCTCGCGCGGCACTCCGAAACGGTAGACAACTTGGTTCTTGAAAACCGTAGCACGTGGTGTGCTTTCACTTCTCTGAGTGAACTCGCTTCGCCCACTTGGAAAAGTAATCCGTAGCCGCAAGAATGAAACGATGTCCTTTTGAAGATGGTGGTTCTATCGGACCCACTATATCCGTGCCCCAACATTCAAATGGCCACGACGCAATTGTCGGGTGTAGCACATTTGGAGGTTGGTGTAGAACCACCCGTGCACTCGGCATTGGTGACAGCTCTCGGCGATTTTCATGCGATCGGTCATCATCGAGGGCCGTAGTACCCTAGTCTTTTAATTTTCATTTTCATCTTTGGACCCGACCGGTGAGCGCCACAGTAGTCCTCGAATGCACCTCTTTAACAATTTCACGGGCCTCGGACCCGCTTAGGCACCTTAGCCACATTTCGATCAAAAGACCTTCCGTATAATGTGTTGTTTATTAATGCGTAAGACAGAAGTTCTTTTTCGATCTGATGGGCCAGCGACCTATCGTCCGGTAGCTTTCCCGTTTGCGGGTAGTTCATCAATGGCCGTCGCCAATCTTCCGTGTTTTCTCGTCACTCACCGCAACTCGATTCTTTTTCTTTTCCTGATTTGTGTATTGTGTCTATGTCGAGTCGTGATAGGACCCGACGTCCGTGAACCGACACTTCCACCGATTCATCTTGCAAACAGAAAATTCTTTTGCGAGACGTGCTAAAGCATCTCGCTAAAGCATTCTCTTTTCTAGGAATTTTGTAGATTGTCACATTTGGAATCCGTTCCAACAACTTGTATGGCATACCGGAAGTATTGTTCGAGTCTTCGGCTTAAAAATTCCGTATTGTCCGACGATCCGTTGAATGATTAACTCGTGAATCCCCGTAGATGTTGATGTCCGTTATCCCCATTTGAATGGTTAATTCCAATCCCGTTATGAGGGCTTCGTATTCTCGCTTCGTTGTTCGTACACGGTTCGTCAAGTCGTAGGAGTATCTTAACATCCCCCGCTCCGGTGTTATAAAGATTAGCCCGATTCCCGCCTTATCGGCACTATCACTTGCGATTCTTCGTCTTTGTGTGCCGAAGATGCTCCGTCAAAATATAATTCCCAACGTCGATCGTCGAGGTCTTCTAGGTTCATTATTTGTTCATCCGGCGGATCGTCATCGAGAGGAGATTCGGCCGGCAGAAGGGTGTGCTCGCGAGGAAGTCCGCTAAGACTTGTCCCTTTACTGCACGCGGAGGCACGAAAGTTATATCGAATTGCAATAATATCATCGACCATCCGGCAAGTCCGCTGGAAAGTGTTGGACGAGTCATCAAGTATTGCAATGGATTAAACTTCTAAATCAAGTTGACCTTATGAGAAAGCATGTAGTGCCCGAGCTTTTGAGCGGCGAAGATCGAGGCCAAACAATGCTTTTCAATTGCGGGATACCTTACTTCCGTCGGGAGTAAACGACGGCTTAAGTAGTAAAGAGCATTTTCTTTACCCTCATCATCGACTCAGGCTAACAGGCTCGAGAGAGTCGTCTAAAGCCGCGGTGTAAAGTATCGACGGTCTACTCGAGACTCGGGGCTCGCTAAGACAGGAGGTGTCATTAAATATTGTTTAATGTCTTCGAAGGCCTTCTGGAATTTATCTTCCAAAATAAATTTGGCGTCCTTTTTAACTAGTGCCGAGAAAGGCCGACACCTACTCGACGTGTTCGAGATAAAGCGTCGAAGATATGCCGCCTTCCCTTGAAAAGATCGTAGTTGTTTTAAGGTTTTGGGAGGCGGCATTTCTAAGATAGCTTTAATCTTCTCCGGATCGATTTCAATTCCATGATGTCGGACAACGAATCCTAAGAATTTCCGGAGGTGACGCCGAAGGCGCATTTTAAGGGATTCATCTTAAGGTTAAATTGTCTTAATCGTTCGAAAACAATTCTCAAATCATACAGGTGGTTTTCCTTTACTTTGCTTTTGATGACGACATCGTCCACGTAGCATTCGACTTGATTGTGGATGAGATCATCAAAAATTCTTGTCATCGCTCTTCGGTAGGTTGCTTCCTGCGTTCTTCGATCCGAATGGCATCACCGTGTAGCAAAATACTCCGATCGGCGTTCGAATGCCGTAAGCTTTTCATCTTCTGGAGCCATTTTTATCCGGTTGTATCCTCGAAGACCCATCCATGAATGAGAATATTTCATGTGTCGAAGCAATATCGATCATCGGCTTCCGGAATCGGTAGAGGGAATTCATCTTTTGGACATGCCTTGTTTAAATCTCTCGAAGTCCACACAAATTCCGATCCGACCATTCTTCTTCTCGATCGGCACTACATTGGCTAGCCAAGTCGGGTATTGTTCTTCACGGACAAATTTAGCGTCTATTAGCTTTTTAACTTCGGCTATGACTTGTTGTTCGATTTCTAGACACATTCTTCCGGACCTTGTCCGACTGGAACGAGTAGGATCCACTCCTAGCTTATGGACCGCAACCTCCGGGGCTAATCCCGACATTTCATCGTAGCTCCAAGCAAAACAAGTCTTTAAATTCCATTAATAACTTGATTATTTCTTCGGAGTCTTCTTTATCGAGTAAGGAGCTAACAAAGGTAAGTCTAGGCTCTTCGCTAGTACCCAAGTTAACTTCCGTTAACTCATCTATCGTAGATTTGATTTCTTCTTCGAATTCTAGTGGAGCGTCTCCAATTTGTAAATCTTCGAGTTCGTTTGTAGTTTCCATGCAGTTTTCATTGGATTTGCAAGTGACAACCAAGCAAAATTCAGTATCGTCAACTGACCCTACTGTGCCGAATCCGAGTCCATACTTTGAATTGGGTGGACGACCGGAGTTATTCCATAACTTTTCAAAATGTTGTGATTGGCCTTTTGTCCATTGTCGAGGTAAGAAACCACGTTGAATTAAATTTTGAACACAAGGAGAGTACCACTCAAAAGGTAATTCCATTAATTCTGATGAAGTGACATCTTCGAATTGTACATTATTTTCAGTTTTGGAGGAAGAAGCACCACGGTAGAATTTGATCGGCTTTGCACCGTCACTACGTACCTCTTTGACCTCCATACCCTCGATCTTATTAGAATGGATCGGAGTTAGGGTCATAGTATGTACGTAGTGGTTAATCTTCTCGTACATTGATTTGTATTCTTCGTTCTTTTCATCTTCGAGGGAGATCTTCGTATTGCGGCTTCTTTCGACTTATTGTCGTCGCTTCTGCTCGATTTCTTTTCCTTCTTCGTAACTATCATCCCAATCAACATTGATGGTTGGTTTCTTCTCGTCCAATTGTCCTAGTGTCTCTACCACGGCCTCGTCCCCGGCCTCGACCTCGGATGCGAGTTGTGGAGAAACCTTCACCATCTCGCCGGAAGGGAGTGGTGAGTGACCGTTGGACTAGAACTTCGGTGTTCTTCGTTGTCTCGAACTTTCTTTGCTTCATTTGTTATGGTATCTCCGGAGAAGATTGTTTTCTTTGGCGGTGCATAATAAGCCGCATCTTCATGGACTCCAATCTCATGTACGGAGAATGGTTGTAAGTCACCTTTGATGCACTCGTTCCCCTCCATCGTAGTACTTGATGCACTCGGTGTAGAGATGATGGTACCATCCCGTTTTCATGTATCCATGGTCGGCCCAAGAGAGCGTTGAACGACGTTTCGAATCGATTATATGAAATTTTGCGGTTGTCTTTGCTAAATCACCGGTCTTCATCAGTAGCATTATCGACCCGAGGGCTCTTTCTCCTTTCTCGGTCGAATCCTCTTAATAACATTTTGTCGGCCTCGAGCTCACGAGCATCAATTTCCAAGTATGCTATTGTTCGAAGACTCATTATATCGATTGATGCTCCCGGATCCACCAATACTCCGGAGAGCGTAAACTTCCCAATTAGTAATCGAAATGTACAACGGCTCGGTCGTGATCTCGTCGTCCCAAGTAGTAGGTCATTGTCTCGTGAAGGTAACACCTCGTCGTTCCTTTAACGAGCAAACCTCATCCAAGGAATCTCCGGCCATTCGAGCTAAGCAAATTTCCGGATCAAGTAAGGCCTCGATCGAGCTTCCCTCATCTCCTTTGATAAGATGAGAGCATCGTAAATGCTCGGCCTGGCCGGTAGTTTCCCGAGATGGGCTAGCACGTTGTAGTCCACTTTGTTCTCCCGCGTCTCGGCTTCTTCTCGAATGGGTATTTCTTCCGCCGGGGTTGGTTCTTCTTGAACAACCACCGCTTTCCTTTGTCTTTTCGGACCCATTCTCGGAGGTAGAACTTTTCCACTTCTTAGGTTGACTTCGTAATTTCTTCGAATCTAGTATTGAGTTTGCTCGGTGTCTCCTCCCGAATCGGAATGACTCGGCTCTTCCGGATTATCTTCCAAATCGAAGGCTCTAACTCTATCGTAACCGGAGCTCCTCGAAACTCACGGATAGATCCGTTGCTTCGTTGAACTCTCGTAGCCTCCTCGATGGATGCCTTCTTCGTCATTTTGATCGTCGAGATCTTGTATGATTCGAGAATTGTTGTTGGTATCGAAATCGACGCCCGGATTGTCGCTAGTTACGTAATCGTTAGAAACGAATCAAAACGTAGCCAACGCCATCACCCTTATCATTATATGATCCCACCGAAGTGAGCAGATAATCATACAAAATCGAGGTTCGAGGGATTTCTCCCCCGAATCGGAAACAACTATCCTAGGATAAGCAGCCCCTAGTCTAGCCTTAGGAGTCTCGGTCCCTCTTCTTCGTCAATTTTCTTCTTCTCTTCGATTGTCTCCTGTCGAGGTGGTTCTTCTATCGCAAGTGATAGTACCGGCTTAACAGTGTCTCGAACTCCGAATCGAAGCTCGCACCGAAGCGGTTCGGATGTTGTCTAAAATCTTCTTCGAAGATCTCGTCCGAGCGGTAGTCCATCCATCGTCGGCTGCATAGGGATCTATCGGAATGACGGGATCGGCTGAGATAACATTGACGGAACCTCCTTTCTGGGGTTCCTTCATGTATTCCTTCGGGATTGTTATATTTCCTTTCCGAAGGTTGTCGTTGAGCCAACTTTTGAAGGTAATGCAGTCTTCTATCTTGTGCCCAAGCATTCGATGGTAGGGGCAAAAGTTGGGATCACCTTTCTTGTTGACTTCCTCCGGTCTTTCGGGCTCTGGCACTGGAAATCTGGAGTTTTCATTAAGCTACGGAACATCTTTGGCATCGCTTCATTTTTGAACGGATATTCTCTCGCTCGAAGCTCCCTCAATGTACGTTGCGGACGAGACGGTTGTTCATACTCGCGGAGACGACCGATAGCCGGACCGGGGTTGCTCGGTAATTTTGTTGTGGTTGTCTGCGGCCGTTCTCGGTGGTATTTGCATCGGTTGTTTGCCTTTGTCAACTCGCCGCAACGACCCCGCATTTCTTTTCGAAAGTCTTCACCGGCTTCTCGCTTGTCCGTCTTGTCGGCAAAACTTAATTGCTTTGCCTCTTCTTGCAAGCTTCCGGCCTTGCTTAACAACTTCTCAAAAGTCTTAATAGTGAATCCCTCGAGGAGAAGTGCTATCGGGCCGTGAATGCTTTTAAGCAAGATGCCGATCGCATGTTGTTCTTGCAGTTGTGGTTCACACTTCATACTTAAATTTCTCCATCGAAGTATGTAATCCACTAGAGTTTCATTCGGCCTTTGTTTCTCTACCACTAAATCACCTATAGTGATGTGGTGCCGAGCTCCGGCAAATCGCTTAATGAAGAGGCTCTCTAGCTCGAGAATGTCTTTGCTGCATCCGTTGGGTAATTCCGCATACCCGCCGAAGGCGATTCCCGACGATCGCTAACGAACCGTCGGAAGAGTAGCGCATCGCTCCCGCCGGCATTGCAACAACCGGCACGAAAGTGTGCAACATGCCGTCTGGGGTTCCTGGCTCCGTCGAAGGTCTTAAACGGAGGTGGTACGAAGCCCTTCGGGTATCGGACGGCGTCGAATTCTTCCGGTAAGGTCTACCCGTCCGAATAGATGTCCCGTTCTTCGATTGTGCTGTGGCTTCTCGCACTCGTCGTTCTTCCAAGTTCTTGTTATCCTTTTCGGGATCATACTTTGTGTTGTATCCTTTTTCACTGGTCATCCCCATCGACGGATGTAATCTCCTTTCCTCCGTCTACGATGTGAATGACTTCGGGGGTGTCTCTCTATGTGGTTGTACTTCGACTTTGGAGAGTGGCTAGAGCTACGGCCATCTCTTCCATCCTCTTCGCCATTCGAGCGATCGTGTCGTCCTTTTCCCGAAGCCGTCTCTTCATCGGCTCCGCTCCTCTCTTCGCGGCCGCAGGAGCACCTCGAGAAGATGATGAAGCTCATGTCTCAACCATGTTGATTTCTCGCATATTCGTTGTCCATGAATTCCGATGAGTCGATCTCATCTCCGAACTTTTCTTCTCTTTCTTTTGCCAACCGTCGGATGTCGGTTCTCAACTTTTCCATGGCATCTTCTAGCGGAGCTTTCGTGTATCTTCGTGGTTGTCATGCGATGGTTGCCGGTCCTTTTTCACGAGTCCCCTTCATCGCAAGAAGCACTTTCTTCGTATTCCAGCCTCCCGGCGAGACTTTCTTTCTCGGCCGTCGTTTCGGCCTCAATCGCCCCGTAGTGGGACGCCACACCATCCTTCTAGCAGCAGAAGGTCTAGCGACCGGATGGTCTCATCGGCCAAATGCCGGAAGGTGATATCCTCCCTAATCCGTAACCCCGATACTACGACGAGCAGGCTAGCCTTCATTCTCTTGCTTGGCTTTTCTATCATGACGGCGGGTTCTACTCGGGGCCCAAGACGGGATTCGACCGGCACCCGCCCTATCCTTCGTAGAATTTCCGACACTGGACGAGCTTTTCCTTCTTTGCTAGCTTTTCTACCAAAGTTTGCAGTCGAGCAAACGGCGTAGTTCTAGTTCTTTTCTTGCGGCTATCGTTGTAGTATGCGGGCCGAGGTAATGTGGCAAGTAATCTTGCGAACATTCTCCTCATCCTCTCGCGGCGGAGAGGGGATGGAACCCGCTTCCTCCCAAAAGTGGTATGTAGTCGGCAGTGGTGTATATTCCGGTAACGGTGTATATTCCGGCAACTCCGGAATTTCCTCCAGGAAGGCAATCTCGGCAGTCTCCGGCTTCCCGGCGATCCTTCTATTTCTATTTCTTCTTTGGGTCTTTGTCGCCGAAGGAATCTTCGAACCGGACCCGATTTCGAAGACGTAAGGTCTTACAGAAGATCCGTACCCTCCACGGTAACGAGTTTATCATAGTTCCGGATTCCTTTCCCTTTCGATTTGGCGTGAGTCGGGGTAGGTGCGAAACAACTAGACCAGTGGGGGTAGTGAGAATGGTCCTCCTGCGGACGGCAGTATTCCTCCTAGTCGGGACCCTTCGCAGGGAGGAAACTCTTGGGTCGACCTAAGGTCGAACTCGAGCAGTGGTTCCTCGGCTTCGGATACCTTGTTTGTCGGTGCAAAGAGGGAGACGTCGGTGACCTCGACGTTCGTGTTTTCAAATCCTTGTCCAAATCGGATGACCCCATTGTCGGGCAGCTCATCCTTATAGACAGCGAAGTCCAGTCCGTTGGTGAAGGAGAAAATCAGTTTCGGGGCTTCCATTTCTGCAAGGTAGATTCTGGTTGTCAATCCCAAGTTATGCTTCTTTTCTTTAGGACGAAAAGGAATTGAAAAGAGTCCGAACTCATTCTTTGTTCATCTATTTATAAAAAAGAATCATTTGTTAAAAGAATCACTTATTAGAGGGTTTGTTTATTTAGAACGGAATGTTCAAAGGTGTAGAGAAGGTAAGGAATCCGATTCGAAAGGAAAAGAAAGTCTTAAGCAAGACTTCCCGACTCGAAGGATCACTCCTAAACTAACACCTATCGGGGTCCACCCCACCTCGTAAATGAGGTAAAAGGATCTCGAACCCCTCTCGTTTAGGGGTGTCTAAACAAGTGGCTCCTAAATCCGAGAGAATGTTGGCTATACTTGTTCAAGATAGAAATGAACATAGTATTCCAACGGAAAGAAGGGTAGTTTGATCCATTAGGGACATGGATACACTACCGATTTTTTGAAAACGAATTATTTCGATTATAATGGAGAGAGGAATATTCCTCACGTGAGTCGCCGTAAATTGTCGGCATTATTTTTTTTAGGTCGTGTGTTTTATTTTGAAAAGTGGTCGCCTAACGAAGTTGTGCGGCGAATTTTTATTTTAAATTTAATTTAAATATATATAATTTAGAAAGTAGTATTTGATTTTGAAAATAATTTTTAAATTTGAAAGTTTTAAGATATGAGATTAAACCGATCTCACATCCCCAAATAGTTTATATAAACGAGCACCGCACCACAAACCGTATATCTATCCCTAAGGATAGACACACCGCTCGATGGTGGGGCTCGATCAAATAAACTAGAAGTTTTGTGACATCCGTTTGGTTTGCGAACCAATTTTATAAGCCGACAAATTCCCCCGCTTAATATGAAAGTATCAAACAGGTTTATATTACCCGGGTTCTTTAAAATTCCCTATAAGGGCAAGCCCCTATAGTTAATTACATCTTAAGTGACGGGAATCACCTAAGAAAACTCTCGATAATAACCAATAATTCTCGCTCTCAAGAATTTCAAAGTTTAAGGTTTCCAAAGATTGAATTTTGGAATTTCAATAGTGGAATGGATCAAATTTTGGAACATTTTGTTTTGTGAATCCAAAGGAAGAGAGGTAGGAGAAATCACCGATTCGAAGTGAACTTCGATAATTTCCCGACTATCCTATTGTTTGTCTTGAATTTAGGAAAGTCCTAATGTTTATTTGATATTTCAATCTTGCCAATTTCAATTAATTAGGGCTTATATTTGTATGATAAAATCAAACAAATAATCTCAGAAGATGTGAGGGTTTATTGTCGTATCGGACGACTACCTCGGAATCCTAAGACCGGTTAGGGCTTAATTTGCAATGCAAATGCCTAACGAAGAGTTGAGGATTTATGTTACACTAGTGCAAGCTACCTCGAAGTCCTATGGCTTGGTTGTTTTAATTCTAGGAAAGTTTTGTCGAAGTAGACTCGAGTTTTCGCTGATGACGATGGTCGTGCTCGCCCACCATGCTCCGAGCTCCTTGTTGTTGCAGAGGTTTAGTTTTAGAAATCATAAATCGGGAGTTGAGAAAAGTGTTTTGGTTTAGAGAAAATCTTAATTTCCAGTGTTTTTCGTGTTTTATTTAAAACAAATCTTAAAGTTGATTATAACGACACCGGTTAAGATCCCACGGCTCCATCCTTCCGGCATCATTATTTTTATCGGATTCACTTAGTCCGGATGAATTTGCTAAACTCAACCGAATGAGTTCCACACTTTCATTTAGACCGTGGAAATCCCGTTAGCAACACGTAGGTTACATCATCCGAGGTATTCCCGATCATCCAACGGGACGTTTTAATTTAGTTGTAATTGTAGTTTTGTGTTCCGTTTGTGATTAAATTTCGAGTTGTTTTATATTTTGAAATGTTCGGCGGTGAATTTTATCTTGCAATGACTTTTAACTTAATTTTGGTTTCAGTTTTAGGGGCTATCCTAAAGGTGTGGGTTTTCATGCAACGATTGTTTTATCATGCAAGAAAAAAATGAACGCAGTTGCAATAAAGTAAATTGCAATAATGTAAATTGTCGGAAAATAAATTGCGGGAAAGTAAATTGCAATAATACAAATGCGTACCTGGAGGGTCTTCCCGTCATCCCAAACCGCACTTAAAACACAATTAAGCATATTTAAGCAAGTTCCTAGGTAAAGCTAAGGGAAAGGTTATGGTTTTCTACCAAATTCCTAATCCTATAGCTTAGTCATTTCCTATGACGTCTAGGTTCTTTGTGTTTTGGTTTAAGGACGATTTTCTTCATCAAAGAATAATCAAATTCAATTGTTCTTATAAATGTCCTATCATATCGAGAAAGTGCTTAAGAAGGATCTTAAACATCTTTTCAATATTTCTGGGATTGTTTTAAGTTCAAATGAATTTAATTATACAAATGAATTAATCGTCCAAGAATTTCAAGTTTTGTTAACTTGCTCAGATGAACTAGGACATTTGAATATCCTATGAGTGAAGTGACACTTCATTTAATGTTTTATTTAGGAGCTATAATAACTAAAGCTTTCAAGGGTAAGTTAGTATTCAAATGATTCTGGTTTAAGTTAAAGAGTTTAAATTTGGAATAGTTGTTCAAGTTGTTTTTTTTTTTTTTTTTTTAAATTTATTTTCTTCTGTTTTAGGTGATGTTATATTTAATTCAATTTAATTTAATCGAGTTTTAATTTAGTTTAACATAGTTCAATTTAATTTGATTTGGTGTTTAATTAATTTGATTTGATTTAATTTAATTTAATTATTTAATTTAATTTAATTTAATTTAATTGTTTAATTTAATTTAATTTAATTTTAATTATTTAATTTAATTTAATTTAATTGTTTAATTTAATTTAATTTAATTTTAATTTAATTTAATTTAATTTAATTTAATTGTTTAATTTAATTTAATTTAATTTTAATTTAATTTAATTTAATTTAATTTGTCTTAATTTAATTTAATTATTAAATTTAATTTAATTTTAATTTAATTTATCTTTAATTTACTTTATTTTTAATTTTAATTGAAATTTTTGAAAGAGTTTAATAATTTGACTTTAGTTTAATGATTAAGTCTTTTAATATTTTGAATTTGAATTATCATTTTAATTAAGAGTTGAATATTAATGAGATGATTAATTTAGGGATTTTTAAATTAAAGAATAAATCTCTTCCTAATAAATATCCCTTATTTTAATGATTCCAATTTTATTATTCTTCCAAATTTAATCCATTATTTAATTAAAGTTTAATCATTTTGAAATTGTTTAATGGGTTTCTACCCTTTAATTATTTAAATTTCAATCATCCAAATCAGATTAGGATCAAATATTTTACTTGTTAATTTTTATTAAACCTAAAGTTTTAATTAAGGATTAAAGATTTTAATTACTATTTTACCCTTTAAGCTTAATAATTTCATAACTCACTAAATTAAACTTAAATGAATTTGAAATTTTTATGTAACCTCACTCATATGTCAATAAAGACATGAGAGGAGAAAATGTGATTTTTTTTTTGTATTTAATTTATTTATATAATTATTTTTGGTGGAAAATAGAGATTTTCAAGGAAAATTTGATAACATGACCAAAAGAAAGTTTCTGTCCTTAAGAAAATTAGGGGACATTCCTAATGACCAGAGAAGCACTTGGACCAATTTTGGTGATTTTTTGAATTATATTATTTTTATTATAATTATTTTGAGTTTTGGAGTGTTAATTAATTTAAAAATAAAATAAATGTTGAAAAATGAATTTTATATTTTTCAAAAATCTCTCTGATATCAAGGAAACCAGAGAATTAAATTTTGCAATTTTCTGATTTTTCTATGATTTATAATAATTATTTTAGTGAAAATGCTAGAAAATACATTTTTTTTTTAAAATTACCCTAGGGCTTTAAAATTCAATATCTCACTAAATAGACCTAGGAAAAATGTGGGATTTGTTCCTAAGTGATTAAAATTCAAAATGTGACATTTTGGTGAATTTTATTATTTTTGTGATTTTTATTATTTTTTAATTATTAAAAATATTAAAATATTATTAAAAATTAACTTTTTTAGAAAATTGAAATTTTAATTTTCTTAGGTTCCCCTGATATCAAAGAGGCTCCAAAACCAATTTGGTGAATTTTTGAAAAGTATTTTAAAAGTTATGAATTTTTAAAGTTTAAAATGGCTAAGTGACTTAATCAACCCAATTAGTAGGGCTAACCAAGTCCAATTGATTTCAAATTTTTATGGTGGGTTCCTCTGATCCTAAAGGTCAGTGGAGAATTGATTTCAAGTCAATTTGATACCTGGTTAACTCTAATTAATTAAAGACCTATTTTGGGTGTTTAAGCCAATTAGAGGTCGTTTTAAATGAACTAAGTCAAAACCTATTTTTCCTAGGGTTCTCTCGGTCATAAGGAACATCACCAAATTTTCCTAGAATTTATTTCACAACATGCTATTTACTGGAATTAAAATACTCAAAACAGTGACCTGAACTTGAAAAATCAAGAACTCCTCATAGGGATGGCCTCGACTTTGGAAAATTCAGGGAATGTTCCCAAATTCAGAGGCTTCAAAAGCCCTATGGTCTCATGCCATGGTGAATTGTATGCATGCATGGAGAATTAAAACAATGCAGAGAGTAAATAAATCATAAAAAATAAAATATTTGATGAAATTAAGTGATTTCTTTTTCACATTATTCTCCTCTCGTTCACTCGAGCAAGAGGGTATTTTTATTTTATTTTTGTGATTTTTCTACACAAAGATATGGATTTTTGAAGTTTAGGGAATTAAATAAATAAGAAAATACCCTATTTATCTATTTATCCACGCGGCGCCGCGTCAACCTCGGCAGCTCCGAAGGGGTACGTGTCGCGCTGTGATTGGGCGCCGCCATCTGAGTCAGCAGCCCGGGCCCCGCGGTTCTCGCACCGTTTCCTGGTCCGACGCAATCCTGGCCGTCCGTGCGCGCGTGTATCGAATGGACGGCATCCGTTCATCGTCCCCAAGTGTTCTCACCCGAGAGCCGTCCACACTAAATCCCTAAGATCTCACTCGATTCTCAATGGATTTTTACGTTCTTATACTTCTATGGATTCGTCTCGAAGAGACGAACACATCTATACGGTTAACATGCATTGGAACTAAGGCATTTGAAATGAGAATCTTCGAAGCTCGGGATGAAGAGTTAGCTCATACCTTGGCTCGGAGAAGTGTGGCTTCAATCCGAGAGTTGTTGCACCTTCGATCGGGTCCTAAGAAGCTCCGGCATGAAGTCTCCCGGTCCGGTGAATTGTCCGGATATGATTTCGACCAAGCCCGATCACAAAGCTTGGAGGCCGGAGCAACCGGGTGGCCTCGGAGATGGGGCTTTTGATGGTGGACACCTTCCCTTGGTCCGGTGAAGGTGTAGAGCCAATCAATTTGGGAATTGGCTCACCGTGGAGAAGTGTCCTGGTTTTGGGTGGAATTTCAACTCCGAAATCGAGCTTACGTGAGGAGAAATGGCAGGGGGATCTCACTTGGGATCAAGTGCTCTAAGAGTGGAGAAGGGTCCGGAACAATTTTGGCGAGTTTTGGCAAGGTTTGTGCTTGGCTCCTCTTATGGCCGAGAGGGGTGGAGTTTAAATAGAGCTGGTCGGAGGCCTCCCTGGGGAGTTAGGGCTTGGGATCAGCCTGCTCGGTGAGGAGAAGAACAGCCATGGTGGCCATTGGGCATGGGGCAGCTCAAGAAGGTGGAATTCCAAAGTTGGCTCACATGTGAGCTCTCGGGTGTGGTGTTTTCCGACGATCCAGGCGGTGGCCGGCGGAGCATGGGTCACCATCTTGACCGGGGAGGTCGGTGGCTTGGCAATGGTGAAGTCAATCGGGTTTGGACATGTGTAAAGTGTTTGAATTAAAATGGAATGGGGAGGGGGTCATTTTGGCTTGAAATTGGTCAACCCATTGGTTTGGGTTGGGTTCACCTCCCCATGGCTGGTCTTGGGCCGAGAAGATCGGCTAGGCTAGCCGGTCAAGAGGTGGTGATGTCCTTATCCAAGAATATTTGGATTAAATCTTGGTTAAGGGAGACATGCTTAAGGTTAATGACTTTTAGGAGATGGTTAAAGGACCTCCTCCTTTTGCCATTAATGGCATGGTCACATGCCAAACTTTCATGGCTTCATATGGTTTGTGAATGGCTCATCCTTGGCTCCATTTGGCTTGGGAAAAGCTTGGGTCAATTTCATGAAAATGGGTTTTAAGAATTTTGGATGTTTTGATGGAAATTTGTATGAAACTTGATTTGGAATAATTTGATGGTGATTTTAGGACTTAGGTAATGGATTTAATTAAATGGATGACAAATGGAGATGTCATGTGGGCTTTAGGGTAGATTTGGGCTTTTGAATTTTGAAGGAAATAGGCTTTTAGAAAGGTTTAAGGGAAGTGGGCTTTTAAGTTTATGAATGTGTTCATGGATGAAAATTTTTGTAAAAGGTTGGGCCAAATAATTGTTGGTTTAGCTCATGGATGTGTCATGAGTAACTTGAAGCAAATTTGGGGTAGTTTGGGCTTGAATTGGGTTGGATTTGGATTCTTTTGGTGAATGGGCCAATATAGGTCCAAATGGGCCAAGTTAGGCCAATGTTGGGCTAGGGTTGAAATTAATGTAGAATTATTGTTGAGAAGTGTTTATGGGAGTGTTTCAAAGAGGTTTTGACTTTGGTTGGGCTTTGATTTTTGGGGTTTGGGTTCATTTGGGTTAGGTTTGGGCTTAGGTCGAAAAATGGGCCTTAAGGTCAAAAGTGGAATTGGATCCAAATGTCAATTAAATTGGACTTGGATTTGGTCTAAATTGGTATTGGGAATGTTGAATTGAAGTTTAGAATTGAATTGGACCAGAATTTGGGTCAATTGGATAGGTTTGGTTTGACATTGGGTTTACTTTGGATTAAAATGGGTCAAATTGGGGGTTTTGACAAAAGTAGGGTAAATTGACAAAATTGGCCCATGGTGTAGTTGGACAAAATGAAATTGGGAATATTTGGGGTTTTCTGGAATTTTTTGGGAATTTTTTGAATTTTTGGATTTTTAGGCCAAGAAGGGTATTTTGGGTTATTTGGAGGGTATTGGGAGGTTTTCTTGGAATTTTTGGTATTTTTGGGTATGGATGATCAATTTGAGTGATGTGGAGGTGTTTGGGATTGATTTTGGAAAATTTTAGGTAATTTGGAAATTTTGCAAAAATTTGGGTAATTTCGAGGTTTTGGGTAGGTTTAGTAGGTGTAGGGTCCCGGGGTCAAAAATTGAAAATTTGGGAAATTGAAGATTGGGTGAATTTGAGTGGGGTGAAATCATTTTGGTTGAGCCATGAAGCCATTTCAAGCCCATATGAGCCATGAAAGGACTCATTTGAGGCATTCACTATGTTGTTCCTAACCCTCTTACCAAGGGCTTAGGGGTTAAGGACCATCCATGTGAATCACCTACATGAGTCAGGAGGTCAAGTTGGGTATGGGTGTGGTTTTAGGAAGTGTGTGGAAATGTAGTGTGTAAGTGTAGTGTAAGTCAGCCCTTCACCGGACCGGGCCACCTGTGGCAGTCCTAAGGCCAAAGAGTCCTATAGGAACTCATCCTTTAAACTTCCATATTTGATTTCAACCCTCTAGGTGATTAGGGGTCTATAGTCAAGTTTGTGGAGTTTAGAAGTGGTTTAAATTTCTAAAAGGCGGGTCCCAATTCTAGTCCTCTAAGATAGTCAAAGGAAAAGCCTAAGGCTAGATCCTAAGCACTAAAAAGAAGAAAGGAAGACCTCATCAAAAATGAG